>JAJMCO010000271.1:0-15931 GCA_030573015.1 Metschnikowia peoriensis | reverse complement strand
CTGATTTATCGGTTGAGGATGTGTTCCCTACTCTCCCGGAGACATTGGAGTCTTATGAAGCTCGAACTTACGAAAACGGCGAAGATATCTTAACAACTTTGGATTCACCTACACGTGGCCCACGCCTATGTGGAATTTGTAGAAATCCAGGACATAGAAGGCAAACGTGTCCAGAACGACCGTAATAGAAAAAAAAAAAAATTAATTCGTGTGTTGGCAAGAAAATCGTATTTTAGTTCGGAGACTTAATTTTTGTGTTCGAGCACACCTGAATTCGATGGGTGCGGGACTGACGTTACAGGCCAAGAAATCGAGATAATTATGCTAGGCCAAATTTTCCATTTCTTCTCTTCTAATAATTCTTAGTCAGAAATACAGTGTTCTTGAGAATTTCAACTAATTGATGGCGCAGATTTCATACGCAGTTAAAACGTTCCATGTAGAGAGTACGTCTCGAAGCGTCTGGAACATAGCCCTTCATCCGAACACAATAGAAAGAATATTCTTGTTATTCTTTATTTTTTTTTTTCTTCACAATTCGTGATTTTCGAACTAAAATTAGGATTTGGCACCTTCGTGTATTTTTTCAATTTCGAGGATTCAACAAGGTTTTTTCATTTATTAAATGTTTCGCAACACAATGCTACAAATTCACTTGACAACATACTTGGTTTTAAAATACCAAATTCCATTTATTTCAAGAAAAGTAGCATGTAATATTAAATTCAAAGCACTTCTTTTTACATAAACAACAATTATCATGCCCATCCTTGAAGTTGGTCATAGTAGTCTACTCTTTTATCTGTTTGCGGCAAAATCCCCACCACTGCGACTCGCATTGCATCCACCATGGCTGGGTGTCCGCAACTGACAAACGCAATACTTTCTTGACATTCTTCTGTTTCCGTGGAAATAATCTGGGAGATTTCTGGTTTTGAGTACACAAAAGAGATGTGAGGGTATTTTTCCTCAAAATTCCTCGAAAATTGAGTTTCAGAATTCCCCACACTCGCGCGAGAAGAGCCAACTATGAAATCCACCTTTTCTTCTTCATCAGGGGTCGGGCTTTCCAATTCGAATCTTGTCAAATAAATCGTAGACTCAATACTTGTGTTTTTCAAAGCAAGCAATTCCTCTTCACAACACTCAAGAGAGGCTGCTTCCTTTGTTATCCAAATGAACTTAATTTTCTTAGAACAACCAGCGTTTTGAAGGGCCAAGCTATAAGCCTCAGAATATATGCCAGGGAAGCCATTGCCACCAGCTATAAAAACCACCAGATTATGCCATTTTGTAGGGGCAGGTCTTCCATATATTCCCTCAATTGAAACTCTCATGCTTATGCTTTTGCTAGGAGCAGAGCAAGCTTTATTAGCAATTTTCCGAGTAACACCCAGCTTCACTCCGCATAGGAATACCACCGTGTTGTTTTGACCGGTAGACTCTATGCATGAAAAAGGGTGGGATTGCCAAAAATACCTTCCGAAAGTCAACCAGCAATGCCCCCCTGGAACTGAAAAATAGTGCTTTGGACGTGGAATTTCGACCCTTAGTGTATCATCACAGTAGTAAGTTATGTGAGCTTTCGGGAAGCCGAAGTATAGAAGCCTGATATACCTTAAAAGGCGATCCGCCAAAATAAGAGTGACTGCTATGTTCATTAGAAAAACGTAGCCTAAATCAGCAAGATGGAACCACGAACCCGCTAGAAATATCACTGCTAAAATAAGATGCAACATGAAAAAGGCCTCATAATAGTGACGCCGAAAGTAAAGCAAACTGCCGAAAAATAACATTGTACATGCTAAAGTGGCAACAATTCCCCATACTACATACCAAGTTGGAATTTCACTATAATAAAGTCCGTGCATGGCTAATGAAATAGATGCCACAACGGAATGTATGACAATACCACTGATACAGACTCGCCCAATCCATCGATGATAAAGCATAAATGTGGAATGATCCCATTGAGTACAAGACTGGAGAATATTGTTTCTTCCCGAGAGTAGAAGAACTAGGGGAACTAGAGTCGTGGACATAATGGCACTTCTGTTTGCTAAGTAGTGAATGTAGTCTCTTGCAACTGGCTTGAAGTTGGTGATTTCCCTTGAACCATACCCCACGGTGCATAAAATGACGAATAGAGTAAAGAATACACTTACGATAGAACTTTCCAATCTGGAAGGCGAATAGAAGTGTATAAATCCGAAATATTTCTTGGAAAGCATTTTATGGCTCTTTCCCAATGCAGGTAATGTAAAATATCCCCGGACACAAGTAGCCAAGCTTCCATTAAAGTGAAGCCTGACATCAGGAAACAATCTGACTAGCCAATTCGTCATAGAGGCAACAGTGAAAACAACAAGCCAAAATCCGTTTAGAACCAAACCACAGTACATGGCTCTATTTTTCAACTCATACAAAAGAATGCTTGCTTCTTGGCTTATGATCACTTCGGTCTTGTTTAAAAGGATATGGTAGTTTGTAATTTGTTCAGTTCCAGTTTTGGATTCTTCATTGCTTCTAAATCTCGCGTATGCCATCATAACAAATGTTTCACTATAATCTTCGATTCTATCACAATTATCTTTGAGTTGTAATCCGATCATTTTAAAGTCGAGGCCACCTTCTACCAAACATCCAACCATGCTTTCTAACGCATACGTTTCACACCAATCTAGTTTCATGGTGAAGCTATTGAGGTAGTTTTCGCAACCAATAAAAATCTCTTGCGGTCGGTCCCAAAATTTAAAAGACGCAGCTGCCCAAGTGACATTGCACCAGATAAAAAAAGCTAAAGAGAACATGACAATCAGAAAGATCTAGCAAAAACAAAAGTAGCCATATTTTAACTGAAAAGCGTCGCATCTACGTAATTTAGCTGCTTTCAATCATGACTCCGATATCGGATTCAAATTTACAATTAAACAAGAGAATAATGCATACAACATGCACTAATAAGTAAACAAGAGGTGTTAGTACAAGTAAGGTAGTTGTTACGTCAACAAATTACTTTTTTCCGGCTGATAATGTAAAAGTACATAATCAGTAAGACTAAGAAAATTTAAAGAAATAGGGTTTCTTTCGACAAGATTGCTTCCACACTTTGACGGTTTAGATGGATAGATCTAAGGCGAACATTTCACTTTCTTTCCCCCATTTTTTACAAACTTTTTGTCGATCTGAGTTGTGAGAATCTGGGCG
This sequence comes from Metschnikowia peoriensis, assembly GCA_030573015.1. Lineage (NCBI taxonomy): Eukaryota > Fungi > Ascomycota > Pichiomycetes > Serinales > Metschnikowiaceae > Metschnikowia > Metschnikowia peoriensis. The sequence continues at coordinate 12,724 of JAJMCO010000271.1, read as the reverse complement.
TGTCACACAAAAAAAAAAAAAAGGAAATTGATGAAGGATAGCCGATATGGTAAACATGAACATTTACTCTTTGCTACTGGCTAGAAGAAAGCTGAAGGATTTTCATTATTCTCAGTTAGCCGAAGAAAGTTTACAGCAAAATAATAGCAAAGAGAATCAAAAAAGGATGTGGTATTGTATATGGCCACAGAACAATAGAATAGAGATGTAGATCATGTCACTGACTTCAAGCGATTGGGCAATCCCGAAACCTTTATTGTTAAATCTGCCTAAAGGAGTATTTCAAGGAAGATTTTAAATATTCTTACTTTTCTTTTGTTGATAAGTTAACTGAGCAACGACAAAGAAGGGGAAAAAAAAAGTAAGAATCAGAAATTCCCCTTCAGACAAGTTTAGCGCAATTTCTCGACATCAAAAGCTCGCATTGAAAATCATAATTGAGACAAACCCAGAAATATGACGCGATTGGGATTTTTGTCGTCGCTGGTCAACTTAAGGTAAGGGGGTTCAAGAGGGCAAAATGCAACGGGTTAAAGGAGTAAACGTTACACTAAGTAGTATCCGCTTATAGTTTTATCAAAGGTCACCTCGCTAAGGGTTATCAGAAAAGAGAAATCAAGATTGTCAACAAAAATTAGGAATCATCGTTGACCAGTATCAATCCGAGTTCAAAGTTTAAAAAAATGAACATCATCATCAAGTGCCTAGATTCATTAAGTTCAAATTTACGGCGCAACTTTATATGAGCTTCTCGGTCGGCAACATACTAAAAATATGCACTGCCAAGAGGCCGAAAAGCACACACGAGTCGTCCCTAAGAACGCCAGCCAGTGTGAATTTCAAAGATTCTTGCAAGTCTTTACATTCTGCTGCTGGACCAGGATCTTGTTATATACCAGGATAGCTGCGAAACAACAACCTTTGTACACGAAAGGTGGTGTATGTTGTCGCTTATCGGTACTGTCCCCCGATAAAATACAGGAAACGGGTATATAACTCAACACACAGCACAACAACTATTTAGCAAGATGTTTTCGAGTATTTTCAAATAAATGACGGTGAAAAAAAAAAAACCATCAAGTCCATGGGAGGTACTGATGTGTGTCCCCAAAAAGCTGCCCAAATTTTGAACTTACGTGAAATTGCCTGATCGAGCCCCTCTGTCGCCCCTCTGTCGCCCCTCATCCCTAGTTTTTGGCTCTGTTTTTTTGCGGCTTTTTCCCGCATCGCGCGTGACCAAAACCACAACAAACAGCGCGTTTCCCAAGCTGTGATTGGTTGAAATCCTCAAAACTGCATATAAAAGCATTCTTGCCTGTGCACGACACCGTCCAACCTCCCACCTCCCGACATCAACAAATTCCCTTCACACACACCTACTACTTTTATGTCCAGGACTTGACCATCAACCATCAAAATCCCATAGTTGTGCAGGACATAAGTTATATCCACACCCTCTATTTTGTTCCCAATCAGCTGGTTAGTTAAAGTAAAGTCGTTTAATCGTCTTTCATAGTTAGCCCATCGAGATTGCCGCCGCCTGTTTACCCTGTCAGAGTAGACGCCATTGAGCAAAAAAAAAAAAAAAAAAAAAAAGGTCCAGAAAAACAACCGCAGTTTTCTCCCAGAACCAAACGACAAAACGTAAACAAACAGCGACACGAAACACGTCTCTCGCTAGTTTACTTTACCTTGCCTCGTCCAACACTTTTATTTTAAGTTTGATAAAAAAAAAAGCTTGCTTAAGCGTTCTTTTTTATTCTTGCTAAAGAGTTTGCTTCCTCAATTGCTTACCCGTTCAATTTTTTTTTATTTTTATTTTTGAAAAACAATGTCGGGCCCCTCCACTTCCAACGAACGGACTTCTGGCCAAGGCCACATCCAGCATCAACACCAGCATCAGTTGCAACACCCTCACCAGCACCATCTTGGCCAGCCACACCCGGCTTACCAGCAAATTGACCATACAGCTGCTGCCGCCATTGCCATGGCTAACGGACACGATTTCCCTAACCCAGCAGTGATGGGCCACCACGAGGATGAGAATCCTTATCACCGTGGTGTGATGAGTGCCGCTGCTGCCGTGCAATTGCAGCAACAACAGGCTTTGCAGCAACAAGCCTTGCAACACCATCAAATGCAACAACACCACCAAATGCAGCAGCAACATCACCAGATGCAACAGCACCACCAGATGCAGCATATGCCAATGCAGCAACAACATCTCCCACCACACCACCAATTGCAGCAGCAATTACATCAGCAGCAAATGCCTCCACACCAGCACCCAATGGGTATGCCATCTGCCGGTATCGACTACGAGAATGGCGGCTTCCTCATCTCTAGACACGGCGAGGGAGACATCATCAAGACGTTCAACAGTAAGCTGGATTTGGTGAAGTACGTGAAGACAGTGCTCAACGAGGAGGAGCAGTGTAAGATTGTTATCAACTCGTCAAAGCCAAAGGCGGTATACTTCCAGTGTGAGCGTTCGGGCTCTTTTAGAACCACCGTGAAGGATGCCACCAAGAGACAAAGGGTCGCTTATACCAAGAGATCCAAGTGTGGCTACAGATTGGTGGCAAACTTGTACCCTCCGGAGAAGGATAAGTCCAAGAAGATCAAGAAGGACAACGAGTTTGATGGCTACGAGGAGGACAAGCGTGAGGCCGAAATGTGGATCTTGAGAATGATTCACCCTGCGCACAACCATCCTCCTGAGCCAAACTTTGCCAGCATTGGCGGCAAGAAAAAGAGAGCCAAGTACACCCGGACTTTGGTTGAAAAGCCCTTGCACAGAAGTCAAGGTGCTGCCGCTGCTGCTGCTGCCGCTGCTGCCGCTGTCGGATACCAGCCAGATATGCTTGACCATCAACACCTCCAGGCCCATCCATACCAACACCTTCAGCACCAGCAACAACAGCTTCACCCACATCTTCAGCACGCGCAGCACCATCCTCATCACCACCATCATGAGGAGGCAGCCCATCCTTCTGTGCAAGACGTGGCCGTGATTGCAGCCATTGAGGCCGCTCCCGGTAACCCTTCTTTGCTGAATCCACCAGTGGATCCTAGCATCGATCCTTCGGTGGACCCAAATGTGGACCCTAGTGTGCAGCAGCATGACCATGCACACGGGCATGTCCACTGATTGTGTTGATTTGTTTTCTTTTGTTGCAAAATGGAAAAGAACAGACGTGTATACTATTAACCGCTCAGCTTTTGCTTTCTTTTTGCCTTACCCAATGGAACACTGTTTGACAGGAGGGCTCTAGATTCTTGTTCATTGATTGTGTCCATGGTGAGCTAAGCTAAGCTGAGCTGAACTTACCTTCACTCCCCTTTTTTTTTATTTTCTACACCCTTTATTTTATCGTGGGCGGATGTTTTGTCCGCTTGACTTGTTCTATGTTTGTATAATTACCAATAAACAATTGTAAATTAATTGTGAATCGATTGTGAATAAATGGCAGGGCCTTTCTCCTTTCTAACCGCGCTCATCGTGACCGTAATCCGAAAAGAGCAAATCCCCTCGATAAGGGTACGGTATATCTATTGGGTGAGGACTGATGGAATACGAACTTCCCAGAAACTAAGGCTGTTTTATATACGATTCATGCATATAAAAAAAAAAAAACATGTTAATTTGATACATATTTATGTTCGTCATGGTTGCTAATTAAGCTTTTCAAATTCAAGCTTGCGGATATCAGTAGAGCTGAGTTTCCCACTCCAATTGTCTTTTCCATATTCCCATTTCCGCCTATCGCATCAACACAAATAATTTTCAACGGTAAGAGCCCCGAGTCTACGCGGTAGGAATTCACAAAGCTAGCCCCTTTGATGGTTTCTTCACTTATAACTTAACCAGCCAAAGGAGATGGGTGATTTTATCTGCTGGGAAAGCGCACCCAACTTCCAAGTGCAAGTGCAAGTGCGTTTTGTTAATGGGATGCCAAATTGCCTATGAACAAAATACCGTGTACGTAGTTGACGTAACTATTTAATATGAGGTTGTGAGGAAGAAGACTTTCGATTCCAAACAATACGAAAGAAGAGAAAAAAAATACAGCCACGGATAATTAACTAAGTGAATAATAATTTGAGTTAGTAAATTACTGTAATCTCTATTTACTATGGATGATGGAACTAATCAAAATGGTATAAAATTTTGCACTGATAATTTTACTAAAACAGATTGTGAATGATTACAATATTTATTATTAAGTAAATTTAATATAAAATCTAATTTACATGAAGCTAAAAATAAAATATATAATGCTAATCAATTTAGAATATATATTATTGGAGAATCTATGCCTAAATTTAGAACCCTAGTTTTACCATAGTTACTGAAGTCTGACAGATCTTATCGCGCACCAGCAAATGCGGGATGTGTTTTGAGGGGTAATTACTTGAAAATCTGTTAACATAAAATACTTCTTTATCGAAAATCAAGATTTCTTTACGGTGATACACTTTTTGTTGTTTTTTTGTTTTTACTTATAAGTTCCAGTGAAAATTTTATAAACTTTTCTAGAAAACAGGCTTTAGTTCAATTATCGGTTTACTTTCTTGGTCACGTGCTTTTCCAAACTTAATATCAAGAAGTGTACATTTCAGAGGGACCCCCGCAAAAGCAGTCATCTCGCTGATAAGAAACCAATTGAAACATCAAAAAGAAGGAGGCAAAAAAAAACAAAAGAGAAACAAAAAACAGAAAACAAATAGAAGATTTTTAGTTTGAAAATACAAAGAATACTTGAAAACTGTGCCTGTCTCGCATCACTATTGTTGGAGAAACTGACGTAATTCAGAGAACTAAGAAGAGAAATAGAATCTCCTCAGAAAAAAAAAGAAAAAAGGAAAAGGGGTTTCAAGATTCAACAGTATTCAAAATAATTGAAGGTGGAAATCTCAAGATATTGAAAATAAAAGTGTAAGAAGAAGAATACAGAAAACAAAAAAAGGTGCAATGGAAACACTGGGGCTGGAACAGACCAACAAATCTGCCGATGACAGTAAGCTGGGAGATGGGGTTACAGTAAAAGTTTCGCCAAAAATCAACAAAGAACAAAACATAAACGGGTCTTCTCTGGTAGGAGTTTCTCATGATCAGGGTTCTGTGCCTCTGAAAGACAAAATATCTCTGGAAAGGAGAATTTCTGTTTCAAGTAATAAACTGACACTAGAAGGGCGATATGGCACCGGAAAAACCGTGTCCAACCAAAATTCTGCTGGAAAAATTGATCTGGAATCGTACTCAGCTGGCAAAAATGCTAGAAACCCACGAAAAAATACACGAAAAGCCAAATCAAGTCAAAACCCCGCATCTCAAAAACATCGAGAATCATCTCCGACTAAATCCATTCCTACAGAGGCAACCCCGCTTCTACATGGATCCGACCTTGAAAATTGGGCCGGATTTGAAACTGGCGCTTCTGCAGAATCACTGGATAATGTTCTGGGGAATATTCATAATAAACGTTTATGGAAAATCATTTTGTTTCTTGTTCTGCTACTTTCGCTCATGCTTATTTTTCTTCTACTCGTCGACTTCCAAAAATTGGCGGATGAGGCATTTGAAACGGATGTGCAAAGTATTTCCATTCTAGGTCTTCACAATCGTGGAGTAGAATTTCTGGTGGTCGGCACTGTGGGAACAAGTTATGACAATATTAGTAACCCAATTCTCCGGCATTTTGTTCGTGCAGCTAGTGTTTTGGTTGGAGGGGTCGTGATTGCCCCGAGAGACAAATGCAGCGTTTACGTTTCTTTTGATGGGATTGTCGGGGCTCATCTTGTGGATATTTATCCACCCGAAATCCCCGTCGACTTGATTGATCATCGTATCAGCGAGATTGAATTTATAAGTGATGCAGTTTTTGCCTCCGATAAAGACGCAACGCAAATCATTAAATCGATTCTAAATCACGGGATTTCTGAGCCTTTAAAGCTTCAAGTCGAGGTACGATTATCGCCAAAGATCCTGGGTAAATGGTTCAGCTTCAAATTAAAAACAGCCAGTATTTTCCAAGAAATATCACTACCATTGAACAAATACAACCTGCCTCTAGAGATAAGCAATCTCTTTGTGAGTGACAAAAACGATCGTATGGAGGTCAATTTTTCGTCATCCTTGCCCCCGATACCAGCAAAGTTTTTCATTGGTGAAATTGAATGGGATGTTGCAATCCCCGACTGCCACACACAACCCATAAATATAGGCGAATGGGAAATGTCAAGCCTTATTGTCGACCCACATCTGCTGACGAATTTTCAAGTTCATGGAAATATTGAACAGTTGCCATCTGCATTAATCACTTCATGTTTGAATGGGTTTACACCTGTAAATAACTTTGTTCGCCTGTTTGTGAACGACAAAAAATCAACTGCATTCATTAGCGCTAAAAAATCCGAAATTAATCGGCGCAGTTTACCTGAATGGTTGTTTAATATATTGACAGAAGTATCTGTTGCAGTTTCCATTCCTGTTCCGCATATTGGAAGCAGCGCTGGAAATTTATTCGATTACGACTTCGCCGTGGACTCGTGTAATGTCATCCTCGAAACCAACGACAAGGGCAATCTTGAGTTGAAGCTTGATGCAAAAACATATCTCGAGCTAAAGTCTTCTTCAAAGGTGGTCGACCTCAATTTGGCCGCCTCTAAAATAAAGTCAACACTAGTATTGCTGGACTCCAATCGAACTTTGCTAGAAGCACGGCTTCCGGGATCCAGCAACGTACAATTGATACCTCAGTCGTCAACATCAGATAAGGTGTATCTTGATTTGAATAATATCTCTGCATCAATCACTGAACCAAGACTTGCTGGCCAAGTTTTACAGTCTGTTTTATCAGGAGAGAAAGTTTCTACTCCTGATTGGGCCATTGATTTGGACGAGGTATATTTGAAACTGTCCTTAGAATTGGAATCGATTTTACTCAAGGATTTGCGATTCAAAAAGGAACCAACGATACTTAATACAATCGATACGTTTCAGTTGATGAACTCAACATTTGTGAACTGGATTTTGCAGAATGCCAATATTCTGGCCGATAAAGTCTTTTGTGTCTCTTCAAGTCCCGAGCTGGTTGAGTTCTTGGTTGACTTTCAAGTCACAAATCCACTCAATGCTTCAATAGAAGTGGTGAATGATATTTTGTATTTCGATTTGAGGTACAATGGGTCAACAGTTGGAAAAATTCTGTTCGAAAAGTTCAAAGTACCCGATACGACAGAGAGAATAATGTTGACCGCCAGCTTGACCCTATTCTATGAATCAGCACCACAACGCATTTTATTGGAGGACTTGATCAGTCATGTGATTTCTGGATCAGAAAATACTCTTGTCGGCGTTGCGGGAAGTAAACCAGAGTCTGCAAAAGATGAAACCGGATTATCAATGTTACTTCAAGAAATAGATATCGACGGGATCGCGATTCCACAGCTCAACTTCACCCATCAAGAAGTTTCGGAATGGCATCCCTTGGTTCCGAAAAATTTCTTTAGATCTAAGGGTAAGGATTTGGAGCTGCAGCAGAGCCCCTTTTTGGTCGATGCTACCTTTCATTTGTGGTCTTCAGAAATAGAACTCACCGTTTTTAACCCCATTGCCAACGTGGAATTGAAAGCCAAAATACTAAGCTGTTTGGCCTCATATAAAGGTGAGAGCTTGGCCCACATAGAAGAATCCGAGATTTTGATAATTCCACCAGGAGTACACCTGACCCCTCGCATTCCCATCAAGATCTCAAATGGTATTGGTGCTGATATTCTACGGAAAGCCATAAACGGAGACTTAGCCATGGATGTGGTTGCTGAGCTTAGTGTATCTGTAGACCAGTTCCCAGCCGAGCTCATGTATCATGGAACTGGTCTAACAGCAAAAGTCAAAATTTAGGAGTGTGATGATCTATATTAATCGAGTGGAATTAGGAGTATTTATGAAAGATCCCAATTATTTTCGCGTGGAGAGCATACTTCGAGAGCAGTATTGCCCTAAAAAGTGTTTTACAAAGAAGCACGACAGCCACAAACAAGCGATTTTTCATGTAATTTTATTATACTAGGAGGTCGCATCGCTGCAGATTTTGGATTCAATTTATCACACTCTTGACTTGTTTTTATTATTTTTTATTTTTTATTCATATTTATTAATTTATCATAGGTTCTTGGGTGAAAGCAATTTTGTTTGCTTTAATCGTCTTGGGAAATTTGGGTAGGCCTTCAAAATAAGGCAGATGATTGAAGATGCAAATGTCAGAGATTCTTTCAAAGTGGTGTTCAACTTTGAAGTGTGAATTTTCAACAACAGTTAAGAAATCAAAGTCTTTTCCAAACGTTCGTAGTCTGCACGCACCAGTCTAATAATACTTTCTAATGGCTTCTGGCACGCCACTAGGGAATGGATATCATCGGTCAAAAACTCCTCAAACTCTTCAAGATCAAGGTAATAGTACCAAGTTGTTCCCTTCTCATAGTCCTCCACGTGAGTACAACTGTGAACGTTATATGTATCGAAGATGACGAGAGAATCATTGGTCTCACAAAATTGATCGTATTTCTCCAACATACAATCTCTTGTAGAATTCATCTCTGTTATTATTCCAGTGATGGTTTTGAATCTGGTATCAAATCCTTGTTCGAGAAGCTGGATATTTGTCTCAACTTCTTTTGATTGAGACTCGATTTCTGAAATTGCGGATGCAAAACGTTCAAGTTTGGTCTGGCGAGAATGACCGAGGTTGCATTGCTCTTCAAATGAGTCTAATGCATTAGAGATTTCAGTGTTAAGTGCTGATCCCCGTGAAAACAATTCCCACACAGAGCGTCTGACAGCTAATACCTCTTTGAGCAATGTTTTGATCTTATCATTGCATGGCCGCACATCATTTTTGATTGAACAAAGAAACAGGTTGCGGTATTCGGTAATGTCTGTTTTCAAAGATTGTACCACATCATTCAGATTTCTCTGCTCGATTTGGGCTAAGAATGCATCAAGATTTGAAAGAGATTCAGACTCTTTAGGCTCAGGTACAGCAAACTTAGACTCCCACCAAGGAGACTCCGAATTTTCCTCATCTTGATCACTTTCACCATCATCAAAATCTGATACTTCTTCTTTGTCACCAGCTTCTTCATTCCCGTCTCTTTTATTTCCTTCACTTTTCTTCTCAGTATTTTCATTCCCGGTGTCTTCCTCACCGTCTGGTTCCTTTTCATTTTCCAGAGAATCAGAATCTTCAAAGTCTACAAACGAGACCCTCTTTGCCCGAGCTTTGATGGTGGTATCTTCCTCATCATTTTCAAAGTCGAGAAGCAACAATTCAGTTTGTATCCACGACAGATGATTTGAAAACATATCCAGCCGACATTTCTCCACCACATCTTCAATCTCTTTGTTTTCTTCAATTATCTCATTATCTTGGGTGTTTCCGGTGGGTTTCTTTCCAGTTAAAAGGTTTTCCATTGCCACAATTTTAGGGTCTTTGGGGGCGCCCTCAATAGCTTTAATTGCGGCAGAAAGTTCGTCATCGTAAGTATCGTCAATTGTAAAATTATCGACAGTAAGTGATCTGAGCTCATCAGATATTGTCTGAGTTTCTGGGATTCTGACAACATTCGATGCAAAAAGATTTCCCATAGAATTGGTCTCGTACTCTATCTCAGGCAATGGGGGCAAATCCTGCAAGCTTTTGAGCTGAAAGTCTATGGAGAGAGGCTCAAGTGGAGGTTGAATATCAAACTCAAAAGAAGGATGGATATTTGAAAACTCACATTCCAACTCGGAATCACGTTGTTGTTTAGTTTCAGAAAACTCTTCTCCAACGGATTCTCCAAAATCAGAATCAGAATCAGAATCAGAATCCGAGTCAAAGTCAGAGTCAGAGTCATAGTCAGCCCAAGCTTTCGTTGTTTTTGTGCATGGGTTGTAGACCTGAGAAGCAAAGTTTGAAGTGACAGAAAGTTCATTTTCAGGCTCACGAACTCCTCCAGCAGCTTCCTCCACAGTTGTAGTTGCTTCAAAACCAGGAAAGATATGTGCTTGAGGCTTGACGCCATTCAGCGTCAGATATTCCGATGTAGAAGTCTTTGAAACTTCATCACAAGAATTTGCAAAGTCTCCGGATACAACTTCACATTCTCCAACGTTTTCTGAAACGAGAGCAGGCGAGCTAGTAGATGAAAGAATATTGAGGGTTTCATGTGGATGAGAGTCGCTTGTGTCTGCAGAACATGGGACTTCAAGAGAAGTACGACCAGTCCCAAGGTCCTGGATCAGAACAGATTCTTTTGGAGGAGAATCTTTGGGTTCGTCAAACTCAGGACTGTTTCCAGTATCACTAGAGGGCAAAGCAATAGTTTGAGCTTCAGGTCTTGATTTGGAGTGTGCATCAAGAGCTGAATCTTCAGTGAGTGAGATGCTTTCATCGATTTCGTTCAATCCCGAGGCTGGTGGAGAAACACAGAAATCTTGCCCAGAAAAGTGAGTGATGAAAGTTTCAGATTCGCCCTTTGGGCCAGTGGGCACCAACAGAGCATTGGCTGCAAATTTTCTGAGAAATGTCATTGTAGCCATTTTGTCGACGGAAATAAAAGAATTCTGCTCATGATCGGAAACGAGAATGTCTTCTGTAGCAGAGTTTGTTGAAGGTGTCAAAGGGGCAGAATTCTTTACTCCGACCCCAAATTCTGCAACGCTTGGTGAAGAAGCTTTTACCGAAGAATCGGGCTCTTCTGCATCGCCCGCAATTCCTTCTTCAAGGTCTGAAACTGTTTGTAAGTCAAAAGAATTTTTGCGTGTGACTTCAGAATCAGAATGTTGCTCGTCTTCATAGGCAATAAGCTTTGGCGTGGTGAAGGAAGAGCTTGTTATCTCTGCATCATTCTCAGCATCCGTATCAAACTCAGCAGGGATCGAAAGCGATCCATCTTTTGAAGTCACATGAAGTGGTGGTGTATCAATTGACCCATCGAGCTCGTAGTTAGAGACCGAATTGGCAAGACACTCTTCATTTTCACAAGTTTCAGAGAAAAGGCTCTTTACAAAGCATCTCAACCTCAATTGGGAGTTCTTTAAAAAGAGCCAGACCTCGTAAACTGCAGTTCCGATACCTCCAAGAATCTGTTTGAGGAACTCCAAGAGCAAAGGTTCACGTCCATCCGAGTCTTGATCTGGTACCTGAGTGGAAGCAGGAGATGCAGACTTTTTACGTCTAAAACATCTCTTCCTGTTGGGAGTGGCAAAAGCAGCAGGAAGAACAAATTTTGTTTTCCTAAATACCATCAGCCTTAAAAAGGACCTTGCCAGCAAAAGTCCCTTAAATTCCGCCGGCCAGCGGAAATCTGAGGGCGAGGTATGGTGGTGGAATTTAGTTTCACAACCGATAATTTCTGCACTCTTTGTTCTTTCACAAGAGCCTTGTTCACTAGAAGAAAGCTCGGTCACAAACTCAGCGCCAGATAAAAGTGGCACATTCACTTGAGAGTCCGCTAAGTCCGAGAAATGGGATTCTAAGCCAGACCGCATCCATTTGGGTCTGTGCAAGAGCCTTTTCTTGAGAGAAGTAAGGGCTTTCTTGGAAACTTTGGGGTCCAATTTTCTACTTACTTCTTCGGAAGAAGACTCAGAGAGAGAGGTGGTTGGAATCAAATAATTGTCGCCCAAAAATGTGGATCCAAGTTTCTGATAAGATTGGGCCATCGAGGGCAAGCTCGCAGAGGAGGCTCTACGGATTCTTACCCTTGAGCTTTTCCAGCTGGTCCGAAAAGCCATTGGTGAGCCTTGGGAAATAGAGAAAGAGGAAAAAATTAATAATCAAAACAATAAAATTTACGCTGTTGAAGTGGAGTTTGAAAGTGGATGGGTTCGGGGTTCAAATGGTAGGAATACACTGTTGATTGGAGCACTTTCTGGTGTGTTCTGGAAAAACAGTGGGAAGAAGTAGTGGTGAATGTAGTATTTTTATGGGAGGATTTCTCGCCTTCTTTTATATTTGTGTTTACAGTATGCTGGGAGGTTTTGCCACAAAAAAAAAAAAAAAAAAAAGAATACTTCTAGGCCAGAGGCGCTGCGGCAGAAGCTGGCAGGCACGGCCCGTACATAATCATAGTGTAAAAAGCAGAAGAAGAGAGAAGAAAAAAAAAAAAGAAAGAGCAAGGTGTTTTGAAGCACCACTAAAAAAAATGAAAACATTTATAAGAGCCTAAAGAATGTGGGCGCAAATTTAAACACACTCTGCTTAAAGAGATCGCTTATTATCATGCGGCTGATATTTTGCAGCCATTTTGGCGCAATGCCTATGCATTGTCCGAGGAAACTCCAGTTCTTTCTGCTTCATGCAGGTGGTTGGGTAAGCTGTTTTGGGTAGCACCACTCATAGCCATGACTGGTGTTTATTTATTTTATTTATGTTTTCTTTTTTTTTTTTTTTAATTTACAGCTTTTTGATCGATTAGAAAAGTTGGTTTCGGCGTGAATGCTGTTACCTGACCCAACTTTTGGGTCACCGAGCGGCAGTATTAAGGAGCACTTTAGAAGGAAGACAAGATTGGTATACACAATATCTTAGAATCAAGATGCTTCATCATATGTCAAAACTCCTGACGGGTAACGAGGCGGCTAGAGTTCGGGACATTACTCTCTGGTCACTGGCTGACTTTCTACTTGAGAACTCGGGTAGGTTTTTCTCTCATTTAGAATGGACTTTTACTCCTA
>JAJMCO010000270.1:0-15983 GCA_030573015.1 Metschnikowia peoriensis | reverse complement strand
TCAAGATCTTGGCGTAACGTGGACTCAAGGGGAAATGCGACATGGTACGACCCAAATCGGTGATATGCTTGTGACTTTTATCCAAAGCACCCAAAGTTACTAACAAGCGTTCTGCTTTGGCAAGTGCACGTCTGTCGGGCGCAGTCGGGAAGGGGAAATTGATAATATGGTCAATACCCATGCTCTTCATCGTCAAAATAGTACTTTCCACTGGCATACGGAGAATCTCGGGCTTACTGAATTGCTCGAAATATTCCTCATAAATCGCCGAAGAGAAAAGACGGTAGCAATGGCCCGGCCCAGTTCTTCCGGCTCTTCCTGCTCTTTGGTCTGCAGATGCCTTGGACACCCAATCCACTTCAAATGATTGGACCCCAGTTTCCTCGTCAAATTTCCTCTCCTTAGACCGACCGCAATCCACGACATAACGAATACCAGGAATTGTCAAAGAAGTTTCAGCCACGTTCGTTGCCACAATACAGAGTCTGCTTCCGGCTGGTGGTTTTTCAAAAACCTTCATTTGTTGCTTGGTGGGGAGCATCGAGTAAAGTGGGAGCACGTAAAGAGGATCGTTTTCCGATTGATGATCTTCAAGTGTTTCCTCAAATCCTTCTTCTTCATCTGAATCTTCTTCATCTGAAGAGCCATCTTCATTTTCCGCCTCTTCTGCTCTACGTTCACGCAACGCAATATCCAAATCCACATCCTCAGCTTCCATGGCCACGTTGTTACTGGCCTGGTATTTCACGTGCTCGTTTTCCTGGTAATTAGGGATTTTGGATGTTCTAAATGGGAACTCTTTCCTAAGCTTTTTCACAACACCATTGATTTCATGCTGACCCGTTAAAAAGATAAGAATGCCTCCGGGAGGCAATCTCTTATGGATCTTGCAAGTTTTCTTGAAAGCTTCTTCCAAATAGTCGTACTTGGTCTTTTTATCGAAATGCACCGATACAGGGTACTGTCTGGCATCGACCTTGATCACTGGAGGAGGGGTCGCAAACAACTGTTTATTTTCCGAGAAGTCGGAAACTCTTAATGTGGCCGACATCACAATCAATTTCAATGGTTTGCCGCGTTCTCTTCGAAGACGCACAATTCTGCTCAACATTCCAATCAAAATATCCGTATTGACATTTCTTTCGTGTGCTTCATCAATAATCAACGCGGAGTATTTCGTGAGCAAGAAATCCGTCATCATTTCACGAAGAAGCACACCATCAGTCATGAACTTTAAAGCCGTACCATCTTCTTGGCCCTCATTTTTGATCGTGGTGTCAAATCTGATTTGATATCCGACCCTTTTCCCGTGTGTTTCGCCGAGTTCTGACGATACACGGTTAGCCATCGATACAGCAGCAACTCTTCTGGGTTGAGTGACACCAATCATACCTGGATAAAGATCGGACTTCACATTTCCAAACCCAGCCTCGTATAAGAATTGGGGCACCTGAGTGGTCTTACCGGAACCAGTCTCACCACACAAAACAATGCAATCATGATGATGAATTGCCTCCATAATCCGATGTTCCTCTCCGAAAACAGGAAGTTGCATACGCTGCTCCTGGATTTCGGAAGGACGCGAAACGTTAACGAAGAACGCGTTTCTCTGTAAATCGGGATTGATAGAAATAGCATTTTCGTCTTCCGAAAATACCTCATCTTCATGCACACCTTCGGCGTACTTGGCCTTGACATCCTCTTCAAGTTCTGGAAGCACCATTTCCTGACGACCCTCTAATTCACGCACCTGTTGCTCGGCCCATTCCTTAAAAGATTCGGCAACTTTTGAGTGTTTGGGTTTGTTTTGGATAAGACGGGGGGTATCTTCTTCGGATTCCTCGGAATCTTCATCAGAATCGTCGTCAGAATCTTCTTCGGAATCTTCTTCTTCACCTTCTTCACCTTCGACTTCAACTTCACTTTCGGATTCAGCTTCGACTTCAACGTCATCCAATTCCTGCTCGTTGATTTCTTCATCTTCTGAAGACTCTGCCAACCCTTCGGCATCGGAAGCCTCGTTTTCATCAGATACATCGACATTTTCTTCATCCAGAGGCTCGGAGTCGGTGTTGGGCAGATGCTCATCCTCGCTGTTTATACCTGCTTCATTTGCATCTTCATCTTCACTCAGCAAGAAATCATTTTCGTCCTCGACTTTGGCCCTTTTCTTCTCTTCCTGCTCCACTTTCAAACGCCAGGTGTATTTCTTCTTACCGGCAGATTTCTCCACTTTTGGAAGGTTCGAGAACCCAAACCCGGACCCCATGCTGCCCAGGGTCTTTGGACGGAAATCCACAAAAGTAGATCTTGTTTCTGGGAATTCCTCAGCGTTTTCATAGGAAGCCGCAACTTGGGGTTCAAAACCAGGCATATCTTTATGATCCTCATCCCAATCACGGACTTCTCTCTCTTCATACAAAATATCTCTCGTCCGCTCATCGCCACGACCTTGTCTTTCAAGTTCCAATGCCTCGATCATCTCCTCTTTACGAGTCTGTTTACCTTGGCCTAGTAGTTTCAGAGGAGCCAAGATCCGCGTATCCATTTTCGTGCCCGCAAGTTTTTCAAGCAACACTTTTTTTTCTTCACGTTTGATCTGATGATCGATATATTTATCTAACCGTTTCCGTTTTGCCCTCGACATTTTGGCCTCTTTTTCATTTTCCGAATATAGCGAGGCCACCAATTTACGTTTGCGCTCTTCCTTCTCGGCATCGGTCATTGGCTTCAAGATTTCGGCATTGGAGTCTTCCTTGGCATCCGCAGATCCAGAACTTGTTGCTGTTTGTGCACTATTTGACTCATCATTTGACATTTCTGGTTCTTCTAAATGACGAGTGAACTGCTTATTACGAGCAGATTTGAGTGCTGCTTGCTTGGCAAGCATTCCCGAGCGTGCCTTTTCATTGAACCGCTTTCTGTACTTACCCATTTTCTATAAATTTCTATTTTTTTTTTAATGGGCGTGCAATTGTAAGAAATATAGAAAAATGGGGCTGGAGAGATTGTATAGAATTTTCAAGCTCGGGCCCAATCTTTTGAGATGCGCCTTTATGCAGAGAGATGAGGTCCAGCGATGGGTGCGAAAGGAAAGTCAACTGCACTACAATGAAAGAAAAAGACTTGAAGAATATATGAAAGAAGGATTCGGAAAAGTTTAAAAAGAGAGAAAATAAGAATGTGGCTGTATTTTTTTTTTCTATTTTTCTTTCTTTCCTTTCGTATTGTTTGGAATCGAAAGTCTTTTCATTCGCAACCTCATATTAAATAGTTACGTGAACTTAACTATACGGTATTTTAATCATAGCCAATTTGGCAGGCATCCCATTAACAAAACGCACTTGCACTTGGAAGTTGGGTGCGCATTTCCAGCAGACAGACAAAATCACCCATCTCCTCCGGCTGGTAAAACGGCAGTGTGTAAAGTACAACAGTGCACAAACATAAGGTAATCCAAAAAAGCAATTCAAAAAATTATTCAAAAGGTATATAAAGAGCACCCTTTCCCCCTACAACATCCCCCCAAAAAATTTCATCCTTTTTGTGGCTTTAGCTCCTGTTTTATTGCTCCTGTGTACATTGATTATTGAGTGATGTTTTTGTTCTCTGCTGCGGTCTAGGCCCCACAGCGAAGCTGGCCTGCCCCGCGCCATCTCTCCAGCACGAGCAGCGTTGCCCCAGATTTGAGCCTCGCATACTCCATTCTTTTCCAAGCTTGCTAGCACTGCTCAAGTATTTTCTACGTCATGAGTGCAAGAGATATTCTGAAACAACGTACGTACAAAAAAAAAAAAGAAAAAAACAACCGGGAAATATCGATATTGGAATATTTCAAGTGAACTGTTATGATACGAAAAATAGGAAAATCAATTAAAAAATTAAAAAATTAAAAAAACAAGAATAAATTATGGAATAAACACAAGATATTCCTCAGCGCATCACTAACTTACTTATAGTCATATACACCACACTCACGCTCAATTCCACCACGCTTTATGCCACGGAAAACACGAAATTGGCCCAGAGCGTGCCGAGCCTCAACTGCTCGGAGCTTGTGTCGCTGGAATTGGGGCTAATTAACGCCAGCAAAACGCTCATTGGTCTGTTGTCAGTGGTCACAGATCGCACAGTTACCAAGCTGTCACTTCTTCTTTATTTTATGAAAAAACAGCTTCATAATGCTGATGGCGGGGTGGATTTGGTGACGGTGGTCGTGCTTGCACATCAGGACGTCAACAAAACCTTGGTGCTTTCCGTGCTCAAGAAAATCATCGATAAGTACTTTGAATTCCGGCTGGATTTGGCTGCCTCTTCCTCTGCATCTTTATCTGCCGGGTCCGAGGGTACAAACGCCAGTACAAATACAAATACAAACATAAACACAAACACAAACACGAACACGGCACTGCCTAATGGTGATCACGTGGCGAAAACCAAGTTGGGTGAGTTCAAATTATACATGAATCAGATCATCAAGTTTGAAGAGATGCAGTACGACTCAAATCTGGCATTATATAGTTACGGAGCCACACAAAACCACCCCCACCCTCAGTCTCATAAAAACTCGAAAAATAGCAGCAATGCGGAGCGCAGTCCGCTGCCTCCAGGACCGGATATTATCACGCCTAATCAGCTTGTTTCTGCTAGTGAAGAGGTGGATGAAGTGCGCCTGTTGATGCTCGATAATATCAACAAGATTCTTGGACGGGGCGATAAAATCAGCCACTTGGTGGACCAGACAGAACGGCTCCAAACATCGTCACTGGTATTCCACAAAAATGCTGTTGCTGTGAAGCGAAAAATGTGGCTTAATAACGCACGGTTCATTGCGGTGGTTGCAGCAGTGGGGCTTCTGTTTTTTTACTTGGTACTTGGTTTTGAATGCGGCTATCCGTTCTTCCAATCCTGTCTCCGCCATTAAAAAAAAAGAACAACTTACATACTACTTTTCTTTTTTCTTTCTTTTTCATTCTTTCTTTCTTTTTTATATGGTTCATGGTTCATGGTTTCTCTGTTTCGGCTTCTTTGCTTTACTTTCTACTGACTGTTGAAAGCCGTGCCTGCGTGCTTATTCCTCGTCGGTCTCGGGATTCTCCTGTTCGTGGTTTACTTCAGCAGTAGACTCGTTTGGATCTAGACCGTTCAATTCCTGTTCTTCTTGGCCCAAAAGAGCAATCGGATTAGGCGCCACCGTTTCTTCATCTTCGTGGCCATTAGGCGGCAGAACAGTGGCGTCGTCGTTTCTCGTCTCATCCTCTTCAATAGTATCATCATCGTCTCCAGCGTTTCCATTTACAGTTACATTTTCGTTTTCGTTTTCGTTCTCATTATCGTCGTCATCGTTTTCACCATCCTCGTCTTCATCATCTTCCTCGTCCTCTGTAGCGGCGGCCCCTGTTTGCAGCACGCTATTCGAAGAATTGTCTCTTCTTTTCTTCGTAGCAGGCTCGTCAGAAGTAGGAGCACCAGCTGCAGCCGCATCTTTAGCGTCTGACTTCAGTTTCTTCTTGGCATCCGCCTCGGCCTCAAACGTGCTGAGTTTCTGCTTCACTTCAGGCACAAAACCGGCCAAATCGGCCCGTTCCAAAGCGTGCAAAACGTCCTGGGAATTCACGTTCTTCCGGCCCAGGTCACGTGCTGTTTGCTGGGCGTGAAACATCAAGTGGGACACAAACACCGTGGCCGACCGTTGTACTGCAATAAGCGAATCCTTGGCAAGACTCATGTTCTCGGATGTTTGAGTGGTTGCCGCCGGTGTATCAGCAGAAGAATTAAGTATGCTTTTTGCCAATTTCTGTACTGTGGATCTGGGAAACAAGATTTCGTCGATGGAAACGAGTTCCGTCTCCTTCGGGAGCTGTGTGCTCTCACCGTTTTTTCTCCATCCTTTTGGGGGCATTTTTCGTTTCCTCCTTTTGAGATTTGTCTATTTTTATTGCAGTTTACGCAATTCAAGATTTTGTTGATGAAGACTTGGTGAAGGTTAATATGAAAGATGAATTGTCTGGTGACCCTCAAGAATGTATGGATGTGCGCGCATGAGGCAATGTGCTGTGTGGATGTGGATTAGGCCTAGGACGCGTCGGGCTAGTACCTCATGGGTGCAAAATATAGATAAAGTTTGAATTGTACATTTTTTTACATTTGCGAAAAGTGTGAATTTTGAAATTATGAAGATTCGTCTCTTTCAATTTTTTTATTCCCCTGGATCTTTCTTTTTTTTTTTTTTGTTTGGCGACAAATTCCAGCGCATTGTAGAGAATCTAAGTTGTTTCATGTAAAGAACAATAGTTAGTGGCTGTGCTTCGAAATTTCCTTTGCCGAGATAGTTAGTGAAAAATTTGTAAAAGTAATTACCCACGAAGATTTGTTGGTAAGACCAAAAAGAGATATTTCTTTCATTAAAGTACTTTTTCTGTCTGGATCAAAGTTGCTTTTCACACTAAAATCAAGATTACAAGTGAGCCAAGTGTGCCACAGCTTGAAACACAGTATCATCTTACAGAAATCAGGGTGACCAGAATCTGTATGTATGTTGGGTAAAGACCGTCTGTTTCAAGAAAAAAATTTGAAACTCATCTTTAATTAACTACCTTTTATCAAAACATTATTCTTTTTGTTGACTTACTATGCCAACTTGTACTTTCCTTTCCTGAAACCCGCCAAACCACTCCGGAATATGGTCTTTAAGTATGGATAATATGAGCCAGCACTTTCAATAAAGATATCAATCTACAGCCGAGGCTTTTAACGATCATTTAATGGGATTTCTCGGCCATTCTTTTTTTTGACTTTAGTGAATAACATTTCTCCCACTGAGTGAAACAACTTAATCCCATGAAGAAACATATTTCATCCTTTCCATAGCCTCTTTAAGAATCAGTTTCTGAAACTGTAGCTTACTTCAAATTCATGCACAAGAAAATTGCGTTCCAACTTGAGTCTCCGTGTGGAATAAACTAAGCCCAACCAATTTTCATCACAATTTGTTCATTGTGTGACATACATAAGTGCTAGCTTTCGCAGTATTATGGATTGTCAGTCCATTAAACTGACCTTTATGTATTTTCTATTTCTTATTGCGCTAATTTGTACTACCGTTCTCTCTGTTCCAAGAGATTTCAACTCAACATATCCAACAGTTTTCAAGTCAAAATCTGCTTCTGAACTTAAAAACGACACTGATAGTCTAATCACTTATTTCCAAACAGAACAGCTTCTGAGATTTAGATTCGGCCCAAGTTTACGAAACGTTGACTTTAGCCAAAAGTATTCAACCGGTCCTTCAAAGGCCCAAACAAACTTGGAAAATATCAGCGAAATGTTAATGATCTTTTTGAAAAAAAGGCCTTTCGATGTTGCAGGCTTTCAATATCAAGCTAGAAAATTACAGCGTGAGCTTTTGGAAATCCGATTATCCCCACTTGTCCGAACGTCCGAGAGGTTTTCCAAACAGTTCAATTTTGCTGCAAGTGTATTACAAACACTAATTCAATTTGCACATACGTTGAACTTATATGAATCTTCTCAAAACATTCGTCATACTCTTATCAAGAAGGTTATACACACTCATATTCTTGTTCTTTCATTGCAAAATATATACGGAGAGCTTGACCTCGATTATATCGGCTGTAAGAATGATATACGGTCCCTTCAGGATTTTATAAAGATTTTGGAGACACAGTACCCGAAGCTGGAACTTCCGCTCTCTTTGGAAAATGAATTCAACCATCGGTTAGCAGAATTGGGAAGGATTCTTCATACATTAGTTCTTCAAATCCCGAAAAACTCTGCTCGAAGTGAATTTAAAGACCGTGAATTAATATAATGGTTGAAAGCTTGGAGATGTAAGTGCCCCAAGAGACTATCAAAACGAACAAAGCTGAGGTTCTCGTAGATCTTCAAAGAATTCGAAATACATTTTTATATAGCATAATGACATTGTCGTTGGTAAGACAAGCCCCCTTTTTCTTTTTGGAAAACAATTAATCAAAAAACGCCAGATACTCTGTAAAATTCTGGACTAAATCTCTTTCAAAAGAAGAGACAAAAATGAGATCTGTAATAGCACAGGGGTCATCCTTCTTCAAGCGTACGTAAAAGCTATCCAGATAAATTCGCCAAAAGACTTTGTAATAGAAGGAAGCTCCTAAGAAGTTGTTATAATTGTTATCTTTTTATAAGAGTTGCGAGAAATATTTATGGAAGTATGAGAGAAAGTTCTTCTCTCTAGAATTGTAGATTCCGAAAACTTTGCTCGGCAGTGCATACCAAGAAAGTTTTGGAAAATGTGCAGAAAAGTTTTCTTACTCCTTTTGACAAATTTTCTAGAAACTTCTGTCCCAGATTAATGCTTCACACTGCTTATCATTAGCTGCCTTTCCTTTCCTACGAGAAATCTGGTGCTATCAAAACTCTGTGATAAGAGCAAAAACAGTCAAGACACTTTCACTACCTGATACTTGATTCGTGGCAAGGAGTCGCCTCAAAGTCTTCTCTTAACTTGTAACCCTGGGATTACGCCAAGAGTAGAAGATAAACAAATGTTTTTCTGAGTGATTACCAATACCGCAGGTTAACTTTTCAAAGCCTTGCGCAATTCTTATGAAAATTTCTAATGGAATCCAACATTTGTCTAGTTCAAAAAGTGATTTATAATTTTTGGCCCGGCTGTTTTTGACCACGAAATATTTCAAATGTAACACTACTCAGAGAACTATTCAGGGAGGATTTGAGACGGAGACATAGTGATGAGTTTTCCTCAAAATTGCTATTTAAAGAGTTGTAAAAACAATAAATCCTGAATGAATGTCTAAGAAAAGAATCTAGAATTTCTGTACAAGTCACTGCCTAATCTTGAGTGAGGGGAACCACGATTTCTCGAACATTTTACAAGCTGATAAGGTTGAAGACACTATTTGATAAGAGAAAGCTCCATTAATTTCGATTGAAACGGAAACAATACCAACCTCGAATATTTAATTTCCCGTTTTCCCACTTAAAAGAATTTGAAGCTGTAAAACTCACCAGCTATGAAAAATTGGTTAGAATTTGTGCACATATTATCTGCAATAGCAGCATTTCCCACCGTTTGTTACTTTTTCACGGACCAAAGTAAAATCCCAGCTGATATTCGGGAACTTTGTTCTTCACAAGGTTCGAATCTTCCAAACAATTTTGGTCCCAACCTAACAATTTGTGGATACACAGTTGAGCCTCGGCCTAACATTTTAAAAGCACTGAAATTGCTGACAAGTATCTTCGGGCAATTGATGAAAATGATTAGCAATCTTCCATTTGATGTGGCTGGATTTCGAGCCCAGTCTGTAAAAATTCAAGGAGATATCCTTCAACTTACAGAAATATCTTTTGGCAATAATCCCCGCGGTTTTTCTCAACAAATTAGTTTCATCAAGCACTTATTCAACGTGTTGGAAAATTCGGCCGACTATTATAATCGATATTCTTGTCGAGAAGATGTGGGTTCTACAGTGTTAAGAATTCTCATTGATCGGCACCTTTATGCCTTATCTTTGTATAATCTGTGTGGAAAGCTTGGGCTTGACCTGAATGACCAATCCAAAAAAATATGGTCTCTTCAGGATTTTGTTACGACCATAGAGAAAATATTTCAAAACTTGAAAACACTGGTTTCCTTACGCATGGTGTTTCAAGATAAAGTCAAAGAAATAAGGGAAACTCTTTCTGATCTAGCTCGCCAGATTCCCAGGCAATACAATTTTGGGTCCTCGAACGGTTTGGCGAATAAGTACGTCTGGAATAATTAAAGAAAACCTGTTGTTTGTTGAGCCGTAATTCTGGCAAGGGAAGACTATTGAGTTGAATTAAATTGGTAGCTTTGATCAAAATCAATTTTTGTTTTTGTTTGTAAAAGATTCATTTCATTATAGGGCATTTTCTCTGAGTGTCTTACCCACACTTTATAAATAAAAGTAAACTGTAGAAAACCTATAGTAGATCGCATGTCCACCTCACGTGCCTCAACTAAATCAACTAAGGTTGAAGCCCGAACTTTTTCATCAGCTTGTACCCTGCTTTGAGATTCCTGCCCAAAGATGCCCTCTTCCTGATAATCACTTTTGTTTTTTGTCTTATGAATGATATTTGAAATTGGGTGTTCCATTTTTCAAACTTTCCAAGCTGACAGTTTCAGTTTCCAAATTTTAATATATTGCCAGTTCTTTTCGCGTAACGAGGAATGTCAAAGAATGAGCCCAAACCTGAGAGGCATTATGATCGTATAAATAAGCTCTGTATCAGCGTTTCTTGATGAACTTTCCTAAAAGCAAAGAAAAGAAAGTTTTTGTTGTGGTTCTGTGATTGATTTATAAAACTCTTAGACGAAACCATTTTGCCGGTTATTACTGGTGGCCAATTTCTCAGAAGCTGATCAATGTTCTACAACACCAAATTAACGAAAGATCAAGTTCTATGAATTTTCTTATCCTTTTCACAAACATATTTCAATTAATTAGTTCACTAAAACAATTTCTTTCTTTCTTTCTTTCTCTTTCTCTTTTTTTTTTTTTCCACAGAAACTTTCCAATAAATCCTACCAAAATCCCAGGCCCGGAGCCTTAGGCTGGAGGTAAGCGATCAGGGCCGCGCAAAAAATCGGTCCACGAGACTCCACGCCATATAGTTAAGCCGCAGCCATAGTTAAGCTCCGGCCCAGCTCAGCCCCACCAAAAGTCTCGAGACCTCAAAAACCCACCCATTTTTTTTTCTTTTTTATATATCTCGATCCATTCTTCTTGCCCTCAAATGCAAGCGGCAGAATCACATGCATCTACAAAGCAGCCGCTAGCCGAGTACGGGCGGCTCGAAACGCGGAATATCGATACAGTGACATTTGGTGACCACGTGTTTGAAACTTGGTACGGCAACAGCGCGTATTTCCAAAATATGGGGGACGACAAGTTGGGGGTGGAACAGGATTTGCATGGCACTCGCCGTAGAGGCTATCTGCCGGTGAAAAGCGGGGTATGGCTTGCCAATTTGTACGTGTGTGACGCGTGTTTTAAGTATACAAGTAGTCATGACCAAATGGCGATACATACACAAGTATGTTCATTACAAAAACGGTTTCCTGCGGTGGGCAAGTTGGTTTACGCCGATAAAAAGCTGCCGCTCATTATCAAAAAAGTGCGTGGGTTTAGACACCCGCTTTTTTGTCAAAACCTTGCGCTTTTTGGGAAACTTTTTCTTGACGATAAGTCGGTGTTTTATACTGTAGAAGCGTTTGATTTCTACATTGTGTATGGCCACGGGCCTGCAGCAAAAGCCGGGCCTAACCCCCACCTAAACTACCTCAAACCAATGGGGTTTTTCTCTAAAGAAGCAAACGCTTATGAATCAGACATCAATCTAGCGTGTATCTGTATATTCCCACCATTTCAACGACTTGGACTCGGCAGTCTTTTGCTTGAGTTCCTGTATGCATTAGCCCGGGTCACGCCGGGACAGCAATATCTGGGCCCGGAATTTCCCCTTTCGCCATTTGGCAAATCACTCTATCTTCGGTTCTGGGCCCGCCGCTTGGCGTTTATTATACTCAATGAGTTAGGAGATCGTGCACACGTGACACTCCTGTTTTTCGCCGACTTGACTGGGTTTCGCCGAGAAGACGTGCTTATGGCACTAGAACATATGGGTGTTTTGCAGCAAAGCATAGAAAAGCCGGCCGAGGTCTCGCTCTTGACGCTGAATGTTGTTAGCTGGTGCACACACAACAAGGTTGATACACAGGTACTTGGAGCCATGCTAGATCCAGAGTGTTTGCTAATATGAGTCACGAGAGAGAATAGGGTTAAGGAAACGTGTGAATTAATGGAAGTAGGAATCAAGTCTACGAAAAACGAGAGGATAAAATGGTTTTGCGACCATTTTAAAAAAGATCTGTACCCAATGTTTAGACGTAGATGGACGCATGTGCAGATACTTTATTTTACTCTGTTCTTGGAGGTTGTTTGGTCGGAATTTACTTGTGATTCGCTAGTTTCTGTGGTATTCAGTATTGAAGAAATTCTTCAATAAGTGAGGACACCGAGTTGAAAAAGAAAACGCATCAAAACAATTTGATACGTCTTTTGGAAAATTGACAGGTTAGTTTGTTTGAAGGTTTCGGAAAAGAGCATAAATCACCGCGAGTCGAAATTCGCGGCTTATTTAATGCACCAGATTCAAGCAGTTTATTACGATAAGATCGTGGATTTTTGCCACTTCACTGGAAATTGAATATATATGCACACTCGATCTCCTTAACCTTTCCTAAGAAAAAAAAAGAAAAGGAAGAAAAAACACGAAAAATCAAAGAAATAATCGATTATACTGCATTTCATTTTTATATTCTTTTTTCTTTTTTTTCCTCGCTAGCCTAATTTTGCATGATTAGTGGCAAATGAGTGCCGGACGCGTCTCGTAGATCAGACGCATCCAGTCTCGAGTAAAGATATGTCGCGCTCCATCTCTAAATTCTGTCAATTTCATGTCCAAAAAGTAGACAATTTTTTTTCTTTTTCTACATCCAGTTTTGGACTATAAATCATCAAACCAAGAAGGGATAAATTAGATAAAATAATTTGTCTTTTCCAATATGAAGAAAAGATTTTTCACGCCCCCGGCAGATAAAACCCCGGATTCTGAGCTGCAAAATACTTCTGCTACTGCTGAACGAAGCACCAATGACGAAACACCAGAGCAAATTAGTACACAAGTTGTGGTCAAAAATGAAGATAAAGATACGAATGAAACACTGTTTTTCGCGGAAGATTACGACATTTACGAAGTTTCAAACACGGGCGTGCCGACGATGTTAAACACCGACCCAAATACACTGGCACACGCGTTTGAAGATGAAATAAGTATGGGCCAGGAATTTACTCATGAAACCACGCCGGAAAATGACCAGCTTATGATCATGCCGCCCCCACCAAACGACTGTAGCCTGCAGATAGTTGAGTCCAGTAATACCAACAGAAGCCTTCTGGAAGTGGGGTACGAGTTATTCAAGAGCCAGCTCGAACCTATTCTTGGAGATGCACCTGTTCAAGCATACAAGTACCTTTTTCGCAAGTACTTCAATCGGCCCAACTATATCCAGCTAGCCTCAGACGAGTATTTTTCAGGAATCGATTATGAAAATGCAGGAGAAGATATGGCTCTGGGAAATGACAGTAGTGTTTCTTCTTCTGCTGTTATTTATGTAGAACCTACTGAAGAAGAAGTGCGTGAACTTAGCGCGTATGAAATGGCAGACAAAGAAAACCGGAAATGGAAACGGTATATTGGGTGTTTGGATGTTGAGGCTTGGGCCACGAGGCCTTACTTAAAACGCTTAGTATACCAGCAGCAGTTGGAGATTAAAAGGCTTACACCGAAAAAAACCAAGAAATCAACATTGGTTGCCCCCAAATTTGGTGAATCGGCAGTGATTAGACTTTATACAATGCCAGAGTCTCGAGAAATCGGACGGCTCCCTGAAAATATAACGCGCATCTTGGCTCCGCTTATTGACTTGGGGATTGCTGAATTTGAGGCCTATATCATCATGGATTCACGTGCACGGCTTTCAATCGGAGACTCGTTCTATCTTCAAATTCGGTGTTTTCTTAATAACTCGACTTTTACCGATAACGCCGGCTTTGTTAATGAGGAGGACGAGTTTGCAGATGGTCCATTCAAAAAACGGAAAATTGCTAAGGCAAATGGATTCAATGTTTTGCTGGAAACAGAGGGTGAGGCCGTGTTACGCCTTAAACAGAAATCAATCTCGCGTTTATTTGACCGGCTCAATATCACACCAACAAATGCGCCACGTAAAGAAAAAGCAACAGTATTGGTGGATGATTCAGATGATAGTTTTAGTGCAACTCAAGCAACGGAGCTCGATGTGCTGCCTACACAAGAATTGAATTTGGACCAGCTTAAGGAATTTTATCTGTCGAATCAACAATCTGATTATCTTGAGAATCTCCCTGAAACCACCACACCACCAAAAGAAAACTTTGCTTTGCTGTTGCGGCCTTATCAAAAACACGGTTTGGCGTGGATGCTTTCGAGAGAAAAGGAAATGGATCGACTTCAGGAACTTTCTTCCACAAATGATGAGGTCTTGTCCACCCAAAGAATGCAAACTATTCGTCAACAGGACGACAGCATGATGAATCCACTTTGGAAAGAATTCCGCTGGCCCAAAGACCGTCAGCTTAATGGAACAGTGATTCCACACAAGGACATGGAGTTTTATGCCAACTTATATAATGGCGAGTTTTCGTTACAGCGGCCCGTTGTTCATAATTCGCTTAAGGGAGGAATCTTGGCTGATGAAATGGGATTGGGTAAAACAATTCTGACTTTGGCCTTGATCCATTCGGTGCCTTATGATGCTCCTGCGGCGCCTGTTGGCTTTAGAAAGTATGCGTCGAAAACCACACTTATCATTGTTCCTATGTCTCTTTTGTCACAGTGGAAAACCGAGTTTGAAAGGACAAATAACAACGATAACCATACGTGTTATGTCTACTATAACGAGCTGTCACAAGCAGACCTCGCATACTTGCTCTGCAACCGGTCGGAGGATATTCCTATAGTTGTGATCACCACGTATGGTACAGTACAAAGCGAATGGACAAGAATTAACAAAATGAGAGACGAAAATGGCCGGGTTCCTCAAATCGGTCTTTATTCGGTGGAGTTTTTCCGGATTGTGCTTGATGAGGGCCACACCATCAGAAACAGAACCACGAAAACCGCCAAATCGATTCATGAATTAGAGCTGCGCCGGAAATGGATTTTGACCGGAACTCCCGTGGTGAATCGACTCGATGACATTTTTTCGCTCGTCAAATTTTTAAAGCTTGATCCATGGAGCAACTTTTCGTATTGGAAAACGTTTGTCACGTTGCCCTTCGAACAGAAACAATTCAATCAGACTTTGGATGTGGTGAAATCGATTCTCCAGCCGATTTTCTTGCGGAGAACAAAAAACATGAAGATGAAAGATGGAACGCCGTTGGTCTCGTTGCCATCCAAAGAAATTGTGGTGCAGGAAATTGAACTTTCGGATAAAGAGCAATTAGTGTACGATTTCTTCAAGTCGAGGGCTCACAAATCTTTCACTGAAGGTATGAGAACAGGTCTGTTGCTCAAGAAATATTCGCAGATCCTTCTCCACATTCTTCGTCTTCGGCAAATTTGTTGTCATTCCGACTTGATTGCAGCCAGTAATGAGCTTGATGATAGTTGGGACAAAGAGCTAGCTAATTATGAACAGCCGGCCGCCAAAGAAAAGTTTGTTCTGGAGACAGAAATGAAACAAATCATGTATGGCTTATACAAAAGCACGCATATCCAAGATTCCGAGTGTTCGATTTGCACACAAGCGCCTATTGCGGTTGGAGAACTTACGGTGACGGAATGTGGTCACCAATACTGCTTCCACTGTTTAATGGACCATATCAATTACCAGAAAAACGAGAATTTGAGCCCTCTTTGCCCTCAATGCAGACACCCTATTTCCAAATACCGGTTATTTAAGGTGAACAGAAGAGAAGTTTCTAAAAAAGAAGTACGGTTCCACACCAATGAAGAGGTGAGTGATCCACACGGCTTCTACGATTTTCAACTTTACCATTTTGACCCTGACCGGTCATCAGCCAAGATTCAGGCCTTGATTACACATCTACGTGAATTGAAGGAACAAAGTCCTGGCGAACAGGTGGTTGTGTTCTCGCAATTTTCGACGTTTTTAGATTTGATAGAAAACGAAATCAAGAGTCTTGGATCAGATGAAGACCTGGACTTTGTCGTGTACAAATTCGATGGCCGTTTAAGTATGGTGGACCGAGAGAAGATCTTGAAGAAATTTACGCAGCCAGATAAGGCCGAGAAACGGATTACGATCTTGTTACTAAGCCTTAAGGCCGGAGGTGTGGGGCTCAACTTGACCGTGGCTCGAC
>JAJMCO010000269.1:0-16030 GCA_030573015.1 Metschnikowia peoriensis | reverse complement strand
AATTCGGCTTTTATCAAGGGTAACTGATCACCATGGACTCGTTTCTCAATACCAAATTCTGGAATAATCACATCGAAAGATGATTCATAGACTTGAATTACCGTGCCCATAACGAGCAATTGTCCTGCATTTTCGCTCATTTCATTGATAGTTTGGGACAAAAGTAAATGAATAGCCTGCTCCTGAGCATTTGCAGCACAGTCTTTCTTGAAGTTGCAGTAGTCTGAGATAGACTTCAATGAATCAATGTCTATCACAGACTCGTTGTATTGGTCAGAGATTACAGACTTTAATTGCCTGTGAACAACTAGATCTGCAAATCTTCTGAGAGGCGCTGTAAAATGTGTGTAGAGGGGTTTGTTCAAATAGTAATGACCCCGTTGCTCCTTGTCGTGGTTCTTCGCAATATAGTACTTTGGACTGGGCATGCACTTGTACAAAAGCGTTTCGATACATTGTCTTTTTAAAGGGTCTTCCACGGCAAGTATGGACTTCTGCAAAGAAGCAGAAGTACGGGTATCAATTTCAGTTCCTAAATTGCCCGCCTTCCTGACAAACGCCTCTATCTTTTGCAAAGTGGGCAACGCATGGCGGCGCAAAAACGATGAATCGCCGAGCTTCTCAAAAATGGTCATAGCGATTGTGTGGTTGACTTCGTAGCCAATCTCGGATATAATCAGAAGTGCACTGCTAGATTCAAATATATTCATGTGCAACTTGACCTTCTCATCATCTAACTGATCAAGCAAGCTCAAGCTTGGACTGATACTAAGCGATCTGTCCTGTAATCTTTTTCGGCGAAATTCTTTGGCAATCAATGCAAAGGTTTTGATGTAATCTGAAGTTGCCGAAGAAATACCCTCCACGACTTTATTCTGTAATACCGAGTCTACTGCATCATATGTGACCAAAGACTTAGGCATGATAACAGACTCATGAATGTTGACCTTTCCGACTTCAAAGTTAGATGTGTCGATTTCAAAGACAACAGAAAGCGCAAGATTTTTTTCATTTTCCTTAAAGGAGATGATTTCATTCAATTGCAGTGGGTATAAATGCGAGACTTTCTGAGGTAAAAACACAGACAATGAGCGTTTCTTTGCTTTCCTCTCCAAGATAGTACCAGGCTGGACAAAAAACGAAATATCAACACAATGAAATCCTAGTTCGATCTTAGTTTCATTTAACCTCTTCACATGCATGGCGTGATCAACAAACTGCTTGTTTTGAGTGAATGAAATAACGTAGTCGGCAACATATTCGACTCTTTGTCCCTTGTTGAGTTCAGATTCCACATCTGGAAGAGGATCGAAAAACGCATTCGAATAAACATTATCTTGTTCAGTCTCTGAAGGATATTCATCGCCCAAGAAATTATTATCTCTGAGAATCGAATCAACCTCTACCGTAGGATCATCAATTTTGCCCAACCTTGTCACGAGAGTACCAAAAGGATGCAATGATGTGATTGGCCATCTTTTGATTGAGGCAATGAATAGTTGGTCTGAATATTTTTCGTGATTGTCCACAAAGTCTCTGGGTGCTTGTTCAGTTGGAATGGCGATTAATGGAACACGTTTATCCGTTGGCTTGAACCAGACAATCTTGGGCGCCTTTGGCGTCAGCACGGACGAATCCTTGCCAAACCTTTTATCATTAGCAGCTTGTGCGGCCTGAGCTGGTCTCAATAAACCGAGGGTACCTGCAAAAATTTGGCCTGGAATACGATCAACGACCGCGACAACATGACCAGCATACAATGGCTTCACTTCATCGTTGATTTCTTCTTCTTCGACTAGAAGCAAAGATTGTCCCTCAACCTCAACATCATCGTTCTTTTTCATTGTAGGTCTCTGCTTAAGCGAGCCTCTTCTTCCAAGACCCTCAACCTCCGTCTCCGACTTATCATTATCCGCAACCAGAATAGATGTTGCATCATTGTGAATATCGTCACTGAGAACTGAAGCGACGTTTGATTTCGTGGATATGTTATCTTTTCTCCTCTTCTTTTCTTCCTTTTCCTTCTTTGACTCCCAAACTTCATCTACAACAAGAAGTTCAACAGCCACCAAGTCACCCTCTAAGGCTCTATTGCGGTCTTTAGACCCACAAATAAATATATCTGCGTCCAAAAGACCGTCAGTAGAGACATATGCATCTGACCGATTCTTCTTATTGACACGCAAAATTCCGGTAACCAAGCGACCCTCACTAATCAATTCCGGAAGGGACGATTGTGGCAAGTAAGGCGCAAAGAGAGACTTTCTGCCGTTGCTATTATTATTGCCTTGTGGCATGAAGTTTGATAACGAGGAAACTGACGAGTTGCCGCCACCAAGAGAGCTGCTTCTGTGTTTGTGGCCCGGAACAAACGCTGAAGGAGGACTCAAGTTGTTATTGGACTGGTTACGCTGGTGACTAGACCCTGCACCCATGGGCAGCTGTTGCGAACGCCAGTTTGAGTTTATGTTACTGGATCCCTCAAAGTTGCGTGAGTTAGACCTATAATGCGAGCCACGTCTCTGGTGCCCACGTTCTGGCGACGGCTGGCCAAAACTAGGTGCTGGGGGAAGTAAGCTACTAGGGGGCTCTGCGGGAAATTTGAACGATTGCTGCCCATACGCCCACGGCTTAGCATTTGTCCCTGCTGCCGTCAGATCACGAGTAACAGTCGCATCAGGAAGATTAGGAAATCGATATCCGCCAATGTTGTCTTGCACATTTAGCTGAGGACTTGCAGGCGAAGTCTCGTGCGAAGGCGCATTCCCACCGAGCGAAGCCAAGTTGGACTGTTTTTGCGTGGCCGCAGCTTTCTTCGCCTCAGTAAGTCCCAACGAGTGCCTGCGCACATGAGTTTGGTGCAGATTTGACAGCGATCCAGGAATCTTGGGTGTATTTGTGGAGGAAGTACGCGAGTGTGTTTTGTAAGGTTCCATGGGTTGGGTTGGTTGTTGCTGCTGCTGCTGCTGCTGTTGCTGTAGCAAAATCTTTTGTTGTGACTGGACAGCCTCCAATTGACGCTGGAGGTTATATTGCTCCACCATAAGCGTGGTCAATTCACTCGGCGAGCGGCGGTGGGCAATGTGCAAATTTGGGGGTTTGCGTGACCGTTCTTGTGAAAAGCCAGGAGGAGTATTCGACATGTTAAACGGTTGTACGGGGTATGTACTGACACGTGGCAGTATAAAATTGAGTTAACTGATACCGCTGGGAGTGAATGTGTGTTCCAGACGGGAAGAAGGCTAAAGTGACTTCCTTTTTTTTTCGTCTTTTAGTTGAGGCGACTAACGTTCTGATATCTGTAAAGCGTCAGCGAGTAAGTTGAAAACAAATATTCTTCAACCGGAATTGTTAAGTGTTCAGGATGGTTTGAATGAATAAAGGAGTCTTTTTCAAACAATGGGGCAGAAAATGCGAAGGCAAATGTGGTGACTACCCTGGGAAGAATCACGATTGAATACCGAACGTAAGGATTTTCCGGAAGCGAACTGGCCGGAAGCAAAAAGATGAAAATAAAAATGAACAAGTAAGAAAAACACAAGGTCACGCAATCGCTTTTGATATCACCCGTGTGTGACTTCTGATAATTGAAGTGTGTTAGAAAGTGGATCGTACTAGCAAAGCCTAGAATGCGGAAACTTCGGAATTGATAGCAAGATAAATGTATGAGAAAGAGTGTCACGTTTCAAGGCGTACGCGATTCCCTAATGCCCGAGTGTTTCAAACGAGAAGAAAAATCAAACAAAAAAAAAGAAAGACTAGAAATTTAACGACAATTTTATTCGTTTTCTAGGGATGTGGGAAGTGTTCCTTGATGGGAAGTGGGGCGCAAAGAGGGGAGAAATATGAAGGACGAAAAAAAAAAAAGCAAGGGCAAAAGAGGACGTCATACGCGAGAGCGCAGGGCCTTGGGCACTTTTTTTTTGGCAGAACCCGTTTTCCCGCCTTTCATCGCATTTCGCACTGCCGTGGGGTACGTGCACTTCCTGCCTCGCCTCAATCTAGCGTGCTTTCGTCCTCCTGGAAAGCTGAATAAAATATTAAACTTTCTCCATACGGCCTGAGAACAAGTTGAAAAATGTGCAACTTACGTGTTAATGGGGGAAGTGATTTGTTGTAAAAGATTAATGTGGCACAGTGATCTCGGAAATAAAAAGAAATTAAAAAATTAAAAAATTAGAAGACTAGCACTACATCAGGACTACATGAGGCAAGTGGTAAAGAGGGTACTGTTATCTAGGGGGTGGGGGGAATGAATAAATGTGGGTTGTGTTTCTGGTCGAGTTTTACTTTGCGCCTCAATGCGGAAATGAATCACGAGTGAGGGTCCAGAATTCCTGCCGTGTTTTTGCATCCTTCTTCGTAGATTTCAATTTGAAGTAATCAGATATCAAAAAAAAAAAAAAGAAGAAGAAGAAGAAGAAAGGCAAGCAGGTGGGTATGCAGAAACAGTAATTTCTCTCTAGATGTTATTGGCAAATGCCCAATTGCCCCTAAATTAAAGAAAGTCAACCGTGTTAGTTCACGGGTGTATTCAACCCTCCACGCGCTTGCAGTGCACCGCCGAGCCTAGCCCTGGCCAGTACTGAAAAGAACTATAAATAGATCACATGGTAACACGCGATGCTAACACATTTGTTTAGAAAACGTGATAATGACACCGGAAAATTAATTTATTCTTTCTTTTTGCCGCAGCAAGGTATTACAAAATCCGAAGTAATTTCAACTGCTGATCTAACGGGATTTTCTTTCTTCTAATTAAACTATTGCTTAGCTTTTGGAGGGTATGCCCGACCTGCCTCTAGTAAAACCATCCCTCCTTAGATTTAAAAATCCACAAATTAGAGGAAAAAGTATTGATTGAGTTGATATCTATGTAAATAAAGCATCTTTCTTGAATTAACAATGGCAGGTAATCAAAAGCAAGGTATCACGAGGTTCGCGAACTTTGTGCGCCTTTGTTTTATTGAAATTTGATAGTTTTTACTTCGAGAGTTTTGAAATTGATGAGAACAACCTCACCAGTTTTGTTAAACTCAGAAACACTCACCAATTGCACTTTACAATTGCTCAAGTCAAGTAGCTTCGATCCACTCTCAGACTGGTTACCCACAACGTACAAGTGCGGAGTTTCTTCTAATGTAAATGGGTCCAGGTTTTCAAATGGGTAGCAGTAAAGTGTGTCAGGGGCTGTAGGAACAATATTTTGCCATTTCATAGTGTTGGCCATCGCATCGAGCACCTTTTCCAGCAGATTGAAACTGTCTTGGAAGTATTTACTCATATCGTCAATGTTTTGGCCTGCGCTAAGGAGAACCCGTAAACCATTCTCACTTTGCATCCAAGAAGGGTTTGTGAGAGTTGTCAAAGTGCTTGTGTTTATATAGGCTGAGTTTTTGCCGAAAAGCGCCCTGTGCATGGGCTGCTGTGGCAAACACACTTCACAAGGATCAGTTTCGCCCGAAAGAATAGAAACAGGCAAGGAAGCAAGCACCTCGGCAAGCCAATCATTAAACACACTTAAAGACTCCAGCAGGAATCTGCTAATATTTTTCAGACCAAAGTTATTTGTGGTCAGAAAATCATCATTTGCTTCTGGCTCCAACCGGGCAATAGAATTGCCCACAATAACCAAGCGTGATATCTTTTTTGCGAGCTCAGCATCATCTTCACCACCAAGCTCGCCACATAGCCATTGCTGGAGGAGGTGCATGCGCAAGTCAAGATCTGTTTCTTTATCAACTTGTAAGCCAGAAACAAATGCCACCCACTCGTCCGCATCTGAGCCTTTGTCACTTTCGGGTACTTGGGGGGCGGGTTTTGGATAAGCAACCTCCATGATTTCAAAGATTCCTGCCTGGATCTCAATTCCTAAAACTCCAACCACGCATCCGGTTACCAAGCCTGTAGTCCTTAAAAGCTCAGGGTTATGTAGAATCGCACGTCCACTTTCATCTTCAATCATCACCACAGCATCACCATCTTTCTCCACATATTTTTCCGGCATTTGCGGGAGCAAATCATCCACTCCTTTCTCTACATCATGCAAAATATTGAGCTTGTGCTTCATGTCGGCGAAAATCGTGCCTGAAACCCAACACAATTCACCGGGAACAATATCCAAAATCTTGTCCTTGTGCTGTATAAATTTTCCATTAACCTCCCGCGTATTGTGGCCCCATATCCTTTCAGCCTCAAGGTCTACACGAGGTTTGAGTGTCTTGAGCCTGTGCTCATACATGGCAAAAAACTGGCGGCCATATTTTCTGTCGCCGTCCAACAGGTAAAGTGTCTTGTTTTTGAAATCTTTCGGATATTCAGACAGTGATCGGGTGTGTGAACCTTCAGTAAGGCCTCTGTTTAATGATTCCATTGCGTGTATGTTTTTTTATTTGGATCTCACTATTGTTGTTAATTTTTGCTTATTTTTTGAATGCTTTTTGGTTAAGCTGCCTGAACAGAGACTTTCGCATGTTAACGCGTGAGAAAATGTTGCAAGACGCGGTCTCCAACGGCCGCGCGTGGACATCTCTTCACCTTGCTTGGAAAGCCTGCCAGTTGGCATGAGTTCGATAAGTGCGCAAATTGTCTATTCCTGTAATTATCCACATGCGTAATTCCTTTCATTAATTCGAAGAGTATTTTCAAAAAAGCAGTGTCAGTGCTTTCTAAAAGCTGAAATTTTCGCAATGACTATATTTTTTTACAATAACATTTGCGATCTCTCGCCTTTTACCCGCGTATCTATCCATCTTAGCCCTGGGCCGTGGGGTGGGGCTTCCCGGACCACCAACGCGCACGTAATGCACAGTCACACAAAACTCACAATTCAAGACAAGTGTTTCTAATCAGCCAACCGCCAGATGCATCGATGACACTCTTAGCACTAGATCCACTGGCGCTTTCTCTATTCTACCCGAAGGCAACTTCTGCAAAACCTCAGAAACTACGTATTATTGCCCAGTTTGTGGGGTATGATGATTCTGACATGATTGCAATTCGGAGGCTACCTAACTTAGGCCCTCTTCACACAGAAATTGATCTTTTGGATGAAAATGAAGATAGTTATGCGCAGATTGATACTTCTGACTTTCAAGTGGACGTCTCTCAATCGGCTTATATATCTTCAAATTTGTACGAGTCGGTAGGAAAAGTCGTTAGTATTTTGGGCTATTACAACGGGACTATTATCAATGCAATAGAATGTATATGTTTGGACGAACAAGCACTTCTTGGAAGCTCACTCGATGCTTTGGTTGGAATGGCAACCCTAGACAATCTATAAATTTACACATGCTGACAAAATGTCACACAAAAAAAAAAAAAGAAAAAAAAAAGGTAAGAACCAATAAAAGGATTGATCAAAAGTCCTCCTCCGGTTCCATCTTCGCCGCATATTCTTGTTTCGGCTCCGTAAAAAACTGACCCCAAATGAGCTCAGTGGGCAACTGAAACAAATCAAATGTCTTTCTCCCGTCTCGTGCTAGCGGAAAGTAATCTGGCGCGTTACCAAGTCCGTAATCGGATAATTGTCCTTCTGTTGTATCTTGCATGGAGTTTGCTGGCGACAGATTGGCCGCTTCTGTGAGAAAGTTTTCAAAAACACTTTCATGGAAAAAGGGAAGTCCATTTCTTGGCGAGTCCATCGAAGTTTGCGGATCTCCGTGAGTATCTCTGCGTTGCACCCATTCAAAAGAGTATCCACCGTGCGCACCAGTATGAAACGGATCGGTATTTGTACTAGGATTAGCGATATCCGAAGAATGGAACTGTTCCGATTCGTCGGCTTTGTTTGTGTATGATAGAGAAGGCGGCTGTCTACCACCAGAATGATCCAGGGGCGAATTGTGATCCTCAGTTTTACGAGTTGATCCTTCAACACTTTCGTTATAACGAATCTTAAGAATTGCTGCAGTCAAAATTCGAATCATTTGTGAGCAATCTTTGGCAGCATCGCAGGATGCGATTAGCAGGTTAAGCACCGTGATGCAGTCCTCTGAAAGCCTTATCACAGCGCCTTTTGAATACAAATCTCTCACGTCTTTGGATTCATAAATCGCATAAAGAAATGACGTTCCAGCCATGAATAAATTTTGCACAGCTGCCCATGTATAGTTAATGGCCTTCTTATTGTACAAAAAAGTGTAACAGCTCATGAGGTTTTTCAGAGCATCAGCAACTTTCATGAATGCTTCTCGCGATAATTTGAAGTTTTTGGGGGAAAGACCATTAAGCAGAAGAACTGTATGATTATAATTGAGACCGAAAAACTCGAGGTGGAAATCAACGTTCAACAGCTGTTGCAACTCACACACATTTCGCCACCAATCATCAAGCTTCCGTTGAATATCAGCTTTCCATTCATTCAAAGTAGCAAATCGTCTCGGGAAATCTTCATCCTCGTATAGTATCCTTTGCACCTCCAGCTGTATCTTTCTGATACGGAAGAAAGAAATCGATATACTTTTAGAGCTTGGGACATCGCACACGACTGCTGAATAATCAGTCACACTTTTATCACCTTTAATGATATACGCGTCATCAAGTTCTGATGGAAATGTGGTTTTAATATAGGGTTCAGGGATTCCCTCCGGTCTCCCCATGTAAAAGCAGACCTGCCTATCGAGGGAGTACGTGCACCAAAATAATCTTCGACGCCGATCTCTAGTGAAAGCATCAAGCCCTGCAGATTTGTCGTTATCCGTGGAGTTTTTGTGCAATCCCAACTCCACGCAAATTCTCAAACATTGCCCGAGAACATTCCACACACCAGGTTGACAGGGGCGCATGAGCGAGAACAACGCCAAAAGCAACTTAGCCTGAAGAGACTCGAGGGGGTCCTGGGATTTGTAGGTTGAACTTATGTATGCAAGGCCTGTACTATGGAACTGGTCACTCAAGTGAGTTTTGTATTGAAGGTGGTTGACCGACGAGGCAATCGCAAATATAATATTAAGGTAGAAAAGAGGTCGATGATACTTAGCCGGGACCTTGGTAGGGGTTGAATGCAAAAGAGAAATAACCAGCTTCTCTGCAGTCATGTTTTGTGAAATAATTTGTTTGTATTTGAAGATCCATGTTTCTTCCTGAGGAACAATTGGCCGTTGTGGGGCTTGCAGAGGAGGTCCAAGGGGCGGTGATAAGGTGACATCCCATGAACCATAAATGGGTTCAAAAAAATCAATAAGAAATGTCTCACGGTGCAAAATCGGAAGCTGACTGTTGCTATGAGCGAAATAAATGCGAACAAATTTTTGGGCCGTACCTTTTGGAGGTAAGTTTGCCGGTGGCTGAGTCATTGCTGGCGGATTGGTCAGTGGTTCAACGCGTGGGAGCGAAGTATGTTCCTTTATTTTGACCGCAGCAGTGATCAACTTTGCAAAGGTGATACCCAGGGAATCTCCTCTAAACAGGGGACTCCCACCAGCAATCACATCATCAGAACAAACTTCCAATTTTGGAAGTGGCGCTACAGGCTGAGACAGAGTGATGGATCCATTGCTTGGAGAATGCGACATGGTTGTGGGCAGTGGGTCTTGTAAGATATCAGCTGTGCTGATTCCGTGGCTGTCTAGCAAATTTTGCAACTGTATATTTCTTTGCTCCAAATGGTAGATATATGAACGAGGAACAGACTTTCCTGTAGCTCTGTCCACACCAACACACTCCACCCCGGCCTTTTGGCATCGAAGACACGTTGGGAAATTTTGGTCACATTTCACCTTTTTCATTCTGCAACGTTGACAGGCATCTATGGACCGAACCACGCCCGCGGTCCGCAGATCCTGATCAAGTTTCTGCCTTTTCCTTGTCGTCTCGTCTTCGCTCATAGTTTCGCCTGTTTATAAAGCACAAAGAATGAATCTTCGACTAACAGTGTTGAGAAAATGTAACACCTAGGAATTTTGGGACTTATTATTATGGTTTTAGTCGAAAACGCTTCTCATATTTTTGTCAGATACATGATAAGATCTGCGGCCTATACACCGGACGCGATAAAATTTTTATTAGGAAATGCGACTCGGTCTCGGTTGCTCCTGCTGTTTTCCTGTCGCGTCTGCCGTTTTGGTTCGTTACGGTAATTTTTCCCACTGGCTTAGTTCCAAAAATTATTGCCGGACGATCTAACCAAAATGGCCGTGTTGTATAAACCACTAGCTACTACAATTTGAAATAACAGGCAGAGGTAAACTGAAATGTAGATAATAAGATTAGGAACGTAGCACAGCTAAAATGTTTATTGTCATATTCTAAGAGCCTTTGCATGTTATCAAAGGCGTGGGCGCGCGGCGCATTGTCGTTTTAAAATCGCCGCTACATCTAGCGCCCAATAGTTCATTGTTGTGAAGAAGCGAACGAAAGTGGAGAAATGTCTAAGCCCCGCTTCCATTATTATTATTGCACCCCTACACGCACGCACATTAACGCACTTATTTCAAGAGCAATAATTACAAGTGCTTGATAGTAGTTGATTCCAACTTGAATTTTCCGTGCAAGTCTGGGATCATAACCTCATACGATGCTGTATTGGCTTCTGGGTCATTTCCATCTGCTTCGACGTGTAATGTAGCAACTAACGATTCGCTGAGAATTGGATATTTCACGTGCTTATCGTCCACTGTCTTCTTGGCCATAGTGTCCGCATCGTGCTTGAACAATGAGCTGGGAAATTTCGATTCTCCAATTTTATCCTTGTATAATGGTGATTGTTTCACCAAAACTAAGTCGCTCCAGTTTCTTTTGTTCAAAAATTGAACATTTTCTCTTTTCGAGCCGTCTGGATTGGTGGTAAAAATCGGTAAAACATCTTCGTCCGTGTACTTGTCATAGTGATGGATCTTCGATCTTTTATTGAGTAATGTGGCCATTGCGTCTGGGGGTGGTGCATTGATGATAGCAGATGAAATTACGTTGAACATCAATCTTGGGTCGTGTTCTGGGTGATCGGTCACGTCCCGGTTTTGGACTTCCTTGTCGTCTGCTGACAATAGGTGAGCGTGAGGAAGGTGGTGTATTTTGGTCTTTAACCTACCAAAACAACACAAATGAACGTCTCCGGAAAGAATTGTGATACGAATTCCATTTTGGGCACCAAACTCAGTTAACATTTTGATCAAATAGTTTCTTTCTGCTTTGTGATGTTTGGAGCACCAGTGATCGTTTAAATCATCTAAAACCTCAACTGAACCATCAAATTCGTTGACCAATCCATTCGCAATTACACCTCTAGTGGCCAACCCTCTGATTGGTTTTAATAATCTTGAAGTGAGAATTTTCTCAAGCCAAACAAGTCTTGGGTACAAGATTGGAACACCCAACATCACTAATAAATGCTTTGTCTCTGGGCTTTTTGCAACTTCTGCTTGCACACGCAGAAAAATAAGCTTGTAAGTATCAGGAGAGACAATTTCCGTGAGACGGCGTTCGGTTCGACAATCGATTCCTAGCAAGGAAATCTCGCGACCCAACCGCATGAAAGTGGAATGACTTTTTTGCTTGATGAACATGCCGTCCTTCTTCGAAAGAATCCAAGATGGATCCTCAAGATGCTCAGGGCTGTCCACGGCCATATGATGCTGGAAGAGCATGTAATATTTGTATGCGACATTTCCGATGGATGCAAAAACTTCCAGCGCCATGGTTCTATCTTTGTACGATCCAAAGCCGTCTATGATATCGTGATCATCATATAAGTTCACACTGGGGATCTGAGCCATGGTCAAGGGAAATAAAGTTTGCAAAGTGGATCCAGCTTTCCCCACCCAATATCCTTTGCCAAACCATTGAAGATATGATTTCAAGTAGAACTGTTCGAAGTCTTCAATCATTTCAGGAGTAGCTTTAACTTCCCTCTTCAGATGAGCCGTGTGTAACTTAAGCCAAGGTTCCAAAGTCTGACAGTGCATTTTGATGGAGTCATTATAAATCTGGTCTCCCCCGCCCAACATGACGTGATAATGTTGAGAAGTAGCATGTTTGCGCAAAACATCGAGCCAAAGGGACAGCTTGAACGAAGAAGTATCAGTCGCTAATGAAAATCCATTGCATGAAAATGACATCACGTTCATGGACTCCTCTTTAGCAGGAACGAAAAACTGATGTGCTTCGTTGAAGGTACCGTTGATGGAATAACGTACTCTCTGTTCGTAGGAGGTTAGAACCAAATTTACATTGAATCTCCAAAACTGAAGTCCACTTTTGGTTTCATAAAAAAGATCACTCGGGAATTGGCCACTTTGGACTTTATCCGAACCAACTTTAGGGGACGCAGATCCAATCTTGTAGCTGATGCTGGGTTTTACACCTTTGGTGACTAACAACACAGATGCTCTATATGAGTCGGTCCCGTTTTCGAGCGAGCCACAAAGTCTAAGAATTGGACCACATGCCACTTCCGTGCCCCCAATTGTTTCAGGCTTGGGGCATTTTTCGGGTACTTCTTCATTGATTTGCTCAGTGTTCAATGCAACGAAATCGTCGATTGGAATTGGAGAGTGCCAGTCGCTAGTCATTCTTTGATCTTTCTGTATCAACTTCAATTCTTTTCCTGTAACAAATATTTTATGTTAATATCGAGTTCTTTTGAAAGAAGATCAAGTCGTGATGGTTCAGCTCAATTTATTGGCAAATAATCCGGTGAAATTTCGGGCATTGGTCAGCATAAACTTCCTGCACCAGCCGCGTTTAGCAACCAAAGAAGAACTGAGCGAGCAACATTCTCTTGATGGACTATTAGAATGCACCTTTTTAAGGGAAATTTTTGAATAATATATCCAAATATTTGCCTCGGTGTCTTATAAGCTTTTGTCTTTCTACAATCTTATTCATGGAGTTTCAGACAGAAAAAGT
The DNA here is from genome assembly GCA_030573015.1 of Metschnikowia peoriensis. Taxonomy (NCBI): domain Eukaryota; kingdom Fungi; phylum Ascomycota; class Pichiomycetes; order Serinales; family Metschnikowiaceae; genus Metschnikowia; species Metschnikowia peoriensis. The sequence continues at coordinate 3,181 of JAJMCO010000269.1, read as the reverse complement.
CATAGAATATGCTAATGCATCCGAATTTTGTATTTCCTGCACTCAGAAGCCAATTGTATTGTTTACGAAAATACTTCCGGATGCGGCTAGAGGCGCGAGCAACTAAAGACCCTTCTTGGCTGGCATATCAACGTATGATTTCGGGAGATTTGATGACGAAGTTTGCAAAAGGTAATATTCTAGCAAGACCGAAACAGTATGGCTCCTGATTCACAGCTAAGTAATTTTTTTCAGTCGAAACTTCATAGTATCTTACATGAACTGAAACTTTCGATCAACACTCTTGTCGACTTTGTAGTTAGCTTTTCCCCTTGCTGAGGGGGCTGAAATCGGCGAGGTAGGTTTTAAAATAGACCAGAAAAAATAGACAAGAAAGGAAATCATTGAAAATCGCTGTAGTAACTGGTGCAGTAAAAGAACAAATTACAATATAGAATGTTTATGTGTATTCAAAATTGAGAAATAAAAGTAAAATCGTAGGATACAGAAAACTATTTTGATAATTAGTTCGAACATTTTTAATTTTTTTGATTTGTACATTTTTTTATTAAAGAAACAAAGATGCCCTATTAAAAGATGAATTTTATGTGAAAAAAACACGAAATGAAAAAGCGAAGAGATTTTAAGTCGAAGCTTTTTGCGATTCACTCAAAAAGAGTTTATCAACATATATCTCTCGGGTGGAATGTGAAATCTGTGTGGAGAGAATCACGTCGTTTTTGCAGGCAAACTCTCCTCGCAACTACCCTCACGCGTTAAGGTTTCTTAGAGGCATTTCACATGACTTTTGCAAAAACTAAAATTGAAACTTAAAAATAAAAAAATAAAAAAAGAATAAGTTCTCATTTTATTTTCATTTATTCAATTTCATTTTTCTTTGAAACAATCGCTAGCTAGTACGAATTCTTAAAACATATGCACGTGCAAAAGGCTGGATTCATGGCCGCATATTAATTTCCGATTCATGACCTTACGGAATGCATGAAAATGTGACTTTTGAGACTTTTCGCTCGCTTGGCCAATAAGCATCTGGAATATGATAACAGTTGCCCATACATCTCCGGATACTTTTTTTCCTTGTCGTTTAATAATTTAAAATCTCATCATACTAATAAATCTTAGTTTCATAATATTACTCTCATCCAAATTTCTTCTGTTGACAATTTTTCGAGTTCAGTCTTGCGCGATTATCAAAAGCCACTCAACAATAACCAAGGCCTTGGCAAATCTCGTCGTCGCCGAACAAGGCTGTCAATTGAAATTGCCCTTGATTTAAGCATTCTCACGTTATAAACATAATACACATGTGTTACATTCCCTTTAAGAGTTACGTCAGATAGCAATGACCTAATATTTGCCCGCGGGCTGCCGCTAACTTCAGCAGCGGGGCTGAGCCCACAACATGCACGTCGCAAGTCCGGTAAATGGCGCTTGATCTTCCTCGTGGGGTACCTCCTATGCAGAATGCCGAGAATCTGTAATCAATCCCAGGTCACTCTAATCGGGTGATTATGTACGCCAAGCAATTTGTTAATGTCATCGCTATTCTTTCCACTCTGGGTATTTCATACCCTGAAATTATTACCTCTCCAATTTGCGCACCAACAAAATAAACATATTTCGCCACCCGCGGCAGTTCCAATTAACTATCTTAAACATCTTGCCCTCCGCGTACTCCCCAGATCAACCTACAAAGTTCATTTTCAGTTTCCCCACATTTGTCAACGACGTTCACTGACTTCAACGCACAACACACAAATTTAACTGGGTAATTTGAATAATCACAACAATTTCTATTCTGTTGGTTGAAAAAAAAAGGTCATTTTTTTCAATTTATTTTTGTTGCTATGGCGGAGGTCACTTCAACTCTGCCCCAGCTGCCTTACGCCAGGCGTGTTTCATTTAATAATATTCAACCAGATGACTTGGAGGCGGGGACACCCTCAGATCTAAATCGGTTTCAGTCATACTCAATGGCCCCAAAAGAATGCGTTCCAAAATCACAAGACCCAGATTTAACGAAGCTTCTTAGCAATTACTCATTTGCAGCGCCAGCTACAGCCCCATTGGCCCGGAAAAAATTAAAATTACCGGAACCGCCTGAAAGGCTGATTTTGAAGAATAAACTCTCGTTGGAGCAGCTCCGCCTGAATGTGGAGTACGCCATTAAAACCGATGCTTCACTTGCTAAAGAATTAAATGATTTAGTCCATCATCCGCCCGAGTCGGTGCCACGGCTGGAACTTGCAAGAATTATCTCTGAAAGTGGGACACCAGCTTATCTTGGGACAAATATTAGCCATGATGATGAACTTTCTCCGCCACGCGCTCCAGAAGGACGCCGCAAACTGTATTCTGGAATGACGAATGAGGAGTTGATGGCTCTTGACCCACAATTTTCAAAACTGAGCTCTTCAGATTTAAAAAACTTCAAGTTCGACTCGTTGGGGCTGTTTGTTCCCACATCGCGGAAAAACTCAGCACCTGAGATATTCGTTTCCCCACCAACGAAGACCAAGCGGGTTCTTTACCCTTCCTCAAATGAGAACAACTATAAAAGTGTATCTCTTACCGTAAAGCACGAAGACTTTGACAAAGCCGATTTGTTCCCGCGCACCATACTTACAATAATATCTGGGAGAAAGCACACGTGGAACTCTCTTGATTGGCTTCTTCTTACAAATGAACTGTTGAGAGATACACCGGGATTTCTTCAAAATGGTGATCATCTTGTGGTAGCAGCCTTGGTGCCTCTAAAGTTCTTGCAGACAGACAATAAAAATAACTCTGGGAAAAAAGATAGCGGCGAGCGGAAAGTTCAACAGAAATGCGAGGAACTTCTAAATTATGTATTTTCCAACTTGCCGGACCCCAATATTCGCCTAAAGATTACTGTGGAACTCGTTATGGATGTGGAGTTTCCTGACCCCATGGCTCTCGGTACAAAAGGCCAAAAAAGAATACAGACGGGAACAAAATTCATGGTAGCCCACCTTTTCAGGCAGTATCAGCCAACTTTAATTGTGGTGGGTAATAAGTCCACTAGTCTTAACTTCAAGTATCCAAAAAGAATAAGCAGGCGTGGAAGTTCAACCATAGCGCGATCTTCATCTATTGGAATTCAATCTTCGCCTGTCTTGAAACAAACAGAAACGGAGACTGAGCACTACTTGATTAAACT
>JAJMCO010000268.1:0-16094 GCA_030573015.1 Metschnikowia peoriensis | reverse complement strand
GGCACGTGCAACATGCCGGTCCGTCGTATAGCATTGGTGAAGACGGGCTGTTTAATTATGGCGATTCTGCTGCCGCTTCTTTGGAAGCCAGTATGGTTGACTTTGACCTTTTGGCCCAGGAATTTGCCATGGTGGCACAAGGCCCTGAGAAAGTGATACATTTCGAAGTCTGGAGCGCCAAAGGCGGTGTGCTGCGCCATGTGCTGTTCCCACTTGATCCAATTGTAGAAAAACACCCACAAACAGTAAGCCATACACAGGAGGGAACATTCCATTTATACGCAAACTTATTTGCCGAACTTGGGCTTACTGTCTCCTCCCAGCATTTGACCACTGCCACTCACGTCTGGAGAATCCTAAACACACATCCTCATTCACCAGCGTTCCAGGCCCAACTTGCTCCATACTCAGACTATATTATTGGATGCGACTCGGCGTTCCCCACTGATAATGAAGGCAAGGGTCTTTTGGCCGGTGGAGGTGAACAGCGCTTAGCCAAGGCAGTGTCCGAATATTATACCCACCATCACGAAACACTTCAGGATGATCGTATCCCGGTGATTCTCTATATCTACAACCACGATTTCGACACGGTTCGTCCTGTAACAGTATACTTATCACGTGCATGGGCGCCGGGCCAGAACCGCGGCATTCTTGGCTGTGATGTAGGGTATGGACTTCTTCATAGGCTTCCTGCCGTTCCAGGTAAGTTTGAGTCTTTTGTTACACCTGTGCCACATACTGCAGCGTATGTTCCCGGCCAGAAACACGAAGAACCGTTTGTTTACAACGATTCGAAGCCAATGGCGAAAGTTGTAAAGCCACCAGTCCAAGCACTGCCGGTGAAAAGCAAGGCCTCAAATAGGTACGCACCTGTTTCTCAGTCTCAGTCTCAAACTCCAACTGAACACCAACTGCAAGCTGAAACTGCTGTTTTTCAGGAACAAGATCACGTCTCTGATCCAAAAATTTCTGCGTTTGACGGAACAGCAGCTAAGGAAATAAACCCGGAATCTGAGAATTCAGGTGAAGTAAAACTATCTGAGGAAAAGATCGAGCTGTCTGAAATAAATCAAAAAACAGAGGTTCCCACTCCGCTTGAGAATGTAATTCTTGAACCGACCGAGTCTCCAGAACTCGAGGGGAAAATCCCAGAAAAAGTAATGTCGCAAAACCCAGACCATCATTTTGAGACCATTCCAGCCCAAGTAGAGTCTGATTTTCAAGAAAAGCCTGCTACTACGGATATTGAAAAGATCTTTACCGAGGACAAAAATCCTGAAATCGACAATTCAGTACCAAAGAATTCGAATAAATCCGTGCCAGCTCAAGTTGAATTAAACTTAGGTGGACTTTCCCTTGAAGGAGTGCCTGAACCAAATGCTCCTCCAGTTATTCTGACACTTACACAGGAATTTACTGAAGTTCCTCTCACTTCTGACAATACAAATATTGAGTCTGAGAAAGAGGGATTGCCGTTGGTTCAAGATCCTGAACATACCATTGATTCAGTTCCACCAAAGGCTTCAATTGAAGACAAAGAATTGGATGAAGCAGAAGCTAATGACTCCACTTTGAAACCGCAGAGCCTCAGCAAAATTGATTCCTTACTTGAAGAGGACGAGGATTTCTTGGATGAAGAATTGCACGAACCAGAAGCTGAACCTTATCACGCTGTAGATTTGGAAGAGCTGCAAATGAGTGAAGTCCCATTAAACGACCCAGCTCCTGACGAGTCTCTAGCTCCGCCAATTTCGAACACACCTGTTTCACCACCAAGAGTTTCGCAACCTACTCAAAATCTGGCGAGTCCAGTATTCTCCCCGATTAGGCCGGAATTACCCCTTAGTACACCTGCTGCTGGCCCACCAATTGCAAAGCCTGGTCGCCGGAGAAAAACACATGGACCAGCGAATTTAGGTAGTCTTGCCGATTTCATGAATGAGGAGCTTTCGAAATCAAAGGCAAATGATCAAAACTATAACTCTACAAGCATGGAAAATGGAACTGATGGAGTTCCACCGCCACCACCCAAATCTGTTAAACGATAGTTCATGATTAATCAAAAAAAAAAAAGTTTTGTTTGAACAAGTAGTAGACTTTTTCATGTAAATTTTTTTACAAAAAGAAAGTAAAGGAAAGATCAGAGATTATTCAAAAAAGAAACGAGGAGAGAAAAAAAAAAAAACTTGTTCAACAAAAAAGCCTGCCCACTGTCGGAATCGAACCGACGATCGCCTCATTACGAGTGAGGCGCCTTACCACTTGGCCAAGCGGGCGAACTTGCGTTTTGCGCGGCTCGAGGCTTTATGTTGAATACGCTCAATATGGTTCCAGAAACTTCAACCTGATACAGCGCCATGTCCTTTGATGAATCATACCCTGATTTGCACAAAAAAGCTGCGAAAAGGCAATTATATAATGTTGGGCGATTTTTGACCATTTTGGTTGCCATCTAACGTAAAGTATACGGGTTTTCTCCTCTTGAAGTTTTCGGGACCCAGTGAGAGGGAATTTCTCCATATAGGATTTGTTTCTTTTTGAAAAAAAGCTGTTAGCTCAGCAGACTCATTGATCCAGATTTCAAATTTTATCTTTGTAAGAGTACCATCTCCTTCAGAAAACAAAAAAAAAACAAGCTGAAAATGACCATACCGGTAATGTCTTTCCTAATTAAGAAAAGAAAAGCATTTCAGGTATGTAGGTATGCTGACTAAGTCTGGCGACCCTTTATATCGAAGCAAGGAAGTCAATTTTATAGATATTGATACATATAATTTTTTAGATTTCTCACAGCAGGCAAAAGAAGGAGCATCACTCATCTGTTCCAAATTTTGAGCTTGATCTATATTGAAATATCTATATTGGATATGAGTACCTACTTTTCATAGATCAATTTGGGGTTCTTTCAGTTTGAAAGCCCTCTTTCTCTTAGAATTTCTTAACTTTTCATAAAACACGAAGTTTGTAGATTTTATCAATGCTTTTACTTATGTAATACTTGCAAGCTTACAAACTTACGAAATTATTGAAGGTTTTGAACAAGTCGCATCCAAGTCAAGTCTTGTCATTTTGCAACCAGATCTGTAGAAAAATAAAAGAACTGTAGAAACGAATCTTTAGAATTTGCATGTTCCACCTTTTATGATAAATGAATGTTGCACGGGGATGGACAAATATCAACTAAGACGACTGTAATATCTGTATTAATCAGTTCTATAAATTGAATGAGTAGCAGCCTGGTTGAGGACAGAATAGATCCACTAACCTAAGTTCCGCACTAAAAGTGGTTCACTTTCGGAAGAAGATTTACCAAAGTAATCAAGATCTATCTGATATATTCTGCAAACATCCCTGCCAACGGATCGTAAAATCCATCCAGTAGTAGTAGTAGTAAATTCTATAAAATGTTTAACTAATTTGCATAAACGAGACCACACGACGCGCACTCACTTATCAATTAGAATTACTATCCACCATGGTTGGACAATGTGCGCAACTCGCGTACGTCGTAAGATACGATTGAGCATTAAAATTACACTGTCTACTAATAAACGTGAATCTATTCATCATGCTGCAAGTGCCTATTCTCACAACACTAGGTCTTTTTATCATTGACGAAAACCATTACCCAGCAGATTCTGGGCGTGCTTCCGAGTATGACATTATTGGAGGAGGTGCCTCGTATGCAATAGTAGGAGGAAGAATTGCGTCGGGTGAGAAATTGGGCCACCAAGTATGTGGGATTCTCGATAAAGGATCGGACTTTCCTGAAACTATCGAAAAAGAAATTTCAACATGGAAATCGGGTGCCATTTTCAGATCGACACCAAATCGCTTGACGTCACGTGGAGCCAACATTTATGGTGACGACGGCGTGCGTCGGTTTGTTTATAAATCGCCCAAAAAACGTATTGTGGCTGAGGATATTGTGGAAACTGCAAATTTGATCCAACTGCGTAGTTTCCATTTCTGTTGCTCGATTGAACGATGCGAGGAAACAATCAATATTTTCAATGCAGCACGTGCAGAAAGAAATCCTTCGCTAGCAAAACCCAACTTCATTTTCGAGCCATTCCCAGAAGTGTGTTTTGCAGAGAATCTTGCTAAATTGCATGAGGTTTTGCCCTTGGTGGATGTTTTCACACCAAATCTCGACGAAGCGGCGGATTTTTATCTGTTGCCTGAACTTCCAAAAACCACCGAGGAAATCGAAAGTTTGGCACTGCGTTTCTTAAGCAGCAGCCCACTAAATGGCGGAGTCGTGCTTCGATGTGGTGCATTGGGATGTTTTGTGAAAACAAGAAACGTTTCCATAATGCTTCCTGCGTATCATCAGAACCAGGATAAAGTCATCGATGTAACTGGCGGTGGCAACTCATTTTGCGGTGCATTTATGGTAGCTCTCGAACTTTCCGGCGGCGACTGGCTCGCGGCGGCAATTGTGGGCAATATTGCTAGTGGTGTAGTGATTGAGAAATTGGGTATGCCAGGAATCCTAAATGGGGATATGTGGAATGGGTTGCTGTTCCAGGATCGTTTATCAAAATACTTGAACGCTAATGCCGACTTGCTTAAAGGGTTTGACCGCAAAATTATCAACTGGATGTAACTGCATTAGTCTATAAATGAGAAATGTTTATATATATAGCTTATGTCTTTGATGCAGAGATGAATTTGTCTGCCCGATAAAGTCCCCTAAGCATTTCCTTATCATCGGTCCATGCACGGAGCACCTTTCCGTAAACGTAGAAAAGAATTCCAAGTAAACCAACAAATAATTGGACACAACCGTAAACAACAAAGAGGCGTTTACCATCTAATGACAGGTATGCTTCGTTATTGAATAGCGAAAACGCAAATCCAATGACGTTTTTGGCAAAGTTGAATGATACCAATGCTTCGGCAGCAAACATCTTGTAACAATCGATAGTGTATGTGATGGCAGTGGTTGAGGCCATCGAAGAGCCAAAACTGAGACACCCAAAAAAAATCACTGGCGCTATCCACGGGTCCAGCACGTGGGCAGACCAGCCATAACCCATTAGGCCGATTGAGGTGAAAATTGTTGATGGAATCAACATCAAAAGACGGAATTCAGGCTCGTAAACTCCACGATTGGCCCGTACAACGGTCCGTGTCACCATATCGCCGAAGATACCTGCTGCAAGAGAACCTAAAATGCCGCCCACAAATGGTGAAATGTAGAAAAGGCCGATTGTTTGTGCAGAATAGCCATATGGTGGGGCTCTAAAGATTTCGCTGAGCACCTCGGATATGACTATAAGCCACACCACGGCAAGCGAATATACGAGTGCCCCGTAGAATACTCCTGGGTATGCGTAGAGGTACATGGGCCGGAGAGCCACCATCCACCACTTGTCTGCCGAATGGCGGCCAGAAACCACATGAAGTCTATGTCTAAAAGATTTGGGCAGTGCCGTGGTCGGACTTGTACTGGTGGGATCAGGAATTTCGGGTTCAGGCAGTGTTTCTGTTGGTGTCAGTGTCCGGTCCCAGTATGTTTCAGGTACAAAAAGAAAAGTAAGTACCAAATTAAGTGCCAAAAACATCAGCTCTATCCAGTAGAGCCAGTGGCGATTCAAATGTTGGAAAATCAATGACGAAAGGAGCGGTAGAATATTTTTGCCGCCAAGAAGCAAGAGCGTATAGAGACCTGTACGATATGCTCTTTCATGCTGAAAGTAAAGTTCGCTTAGACTTGCAGAAGCCAAACTTTCTGTGGGTGAAGCACCAAATCCTGTGAGAATACGGCCGGCCATTAAACCGCCATAATTTTTCGATGCAGCACATACAATAGCGCCCACCAAAAATACAACGATGCTTAGAATATAAACAAGTCTTTTCCCATAAAGGATAGCCGTTGGACTGGCGAAAACTGAGCCAATGCCGAGCGCAAGCATAAATGCACCTACCAAATACGAAATCACCGTAGTGGGTTTATCAAATTCCTTCAGAAGTTGCTGGAATCCGGCAGCGAGAATCGGTGTTTGTCCGCCGCCAATAAATGTCTGGAATCCGATTATCAAAAAACATAAATCTTTGCGCAAAACAGGCCAGTTTAACGGATCATTGGGATCGTCCATTGGTTGCGGATATAGAATGATGCCCAGTTTATCCTTTTTAAGATTATCTTCATGGTTTGAATTTTGCATTTGAATTTGCATTTGCCTCTCCAGCCTCAGCGACCGTGGACTGCTTTTCGAATCTAGGCTTGTTTCACTGTTTTTTGTTTCATTGCTTGCACTATCGATATCCATCATCACCGTAGTGCCTGTGACTTGCCGATCGTCCGGCTGTAGGATCCCAAACCGAAACATGTGATGGATATAAGAATGAGCTTGTTTTAGCAAAAAATAAAAATTGAAATAAAAACGGAAAGAAGAATTGGCAAATTGTTGCAGGTGCTCAAACTTTAAAGATGCTCAAACTTAAAAGGTGCTCAATAAATGCGCGTCCATGTGCGGGAAGCAGCCAAGGTTAAATAAAAGACGAGATTGTTCCAAAGGCCGATGATGTCCCCGTAATATGCACCCCTGGTTTTCTTACTTGTTCTTTCTAGGCGTGGTGTGGATATATATTATTATTCCTGGTCGTGTTGCTTTTGTTCGCTTATAATCTGCGCTATTGTGGCAAATGAAAAAGTCGCAGCCGAGGTTCTATTTTTTTCTTTTGATTGTATATATTTGATCCGACGGGGTATCAATACACTATGGGTATACGCAGAACAGAACAAGCATAGAAAGTAGGCTAAGCCTTTGTTGCCCGGGCCGACCCTAGAACCTAGAGAGAGTGCGTATCTCGGTCGGTCTCCACACGGTAAGAGTTACCGATGCAGGTCGCGACATTGTGTGTGCAGACTTGGGTGATGGTGTCGAATTCAAACACAGCAACAATGTATGGAGTTGGCAGATACGGAGGGACAAGGAGAAGTAGTAGGAGGATAACTTATTGAAAAGATTGTGGATTGAAGAGAAAAAACCTAATTTTCTTTCCTGGGATTATGTCAGAAAGTAGTTTTTTACTTAATGTCATTGATCAGTTTATAGACTATGGTGGTTATTAAATCGCACTGATCGACGTGGGGCCGGAGATATCACTCGAGCCAAGGCCCAAGGCCCAAGACATATCCTGGCCAATAATTCCATACATTTCTTGGATTGTCTACACTCTCCTATTTCTACGGGTGAAAATTTCTTGAAAATTTCTTGAGCCGAGTTTTGTAATTGATTTTTTTTCAGTGGAAAGCTAGAGAAAAAAAGCAGGGTCTTCTGTTAGCTGCTACTTCGTTTCTTCGTTTCTTCGGCTTTGTTAATTACCCCCGTCTTATGTGAATGTGGGCGGAGATGTGGGTGATTAAGGTTTTAGGGAGCGGCAACTGAGGGTAAATGGTAAGGGCACGAGCGTAAACGCGGTGAGGTCTTTCCTCGTCGCGGGAAAAAGAAATGGAAAAAAAATTCTCTCTTCTTTTTCTTCATCGGATTGAAGACGGTTAATTTAGTTTATTAAAATAAACAGAGGACGTAGACTTGTGATTAAGTCGAACCTCTTAATAAACCTTACAAATCGTAATTAGTCATCAGGCAGAGCGCGCGCGCGCATCTGAAACCCAGTTGTCGTAAACTCCAACAGGAGATTCAAGAACACACGGCTGGGATTTTTTCGCAAAACTCGTTGCAACACAACGTTTTCTTGTGCACACCCGTACATCCTACTTCTGGGACTCAGACTCAGGCTCATACGAGCGTGTGGTTGTTGCGTTACAGTACTGCAGCAAAAACTGTTGAATTATCAATAGTAGACTGGTAGATGGGCAAATAATATTTTGCTGTAAAATTAATCTTTCTTCCTATCAGAGAAAGTCCCCTATATGAACTTAATCTCACTGTTTCAGTGCGGGTAACCATCATTCTAGATACCGTGTACTCAAATACTAATTACACCCTACCCCCCAATAAAAGAAACCCCACTAAGTGAAAACACCCCCTGTAGATGTAATTTTTTTTTTGTGAAGAAAAATTTGTATGGTAAATGCAAATTTTCACTTTAAGTGTAAATGAAAATTTTTCGATGCACGGTCTACCCAGTAAGTGTAAATTTTTTTTAGGATTTTGAGTAATTTTTGGTGTCTTGCTGTTTCCAAATCATTAATTAATGGCCCCTGTCACTCGTGAATCTCAAGGCGTCGCGAGTGGCAGGAAACCTCGTTGTTCAATTGGCCACCGAGCTGGGGAGACGCGTGTCGTCCTTAGAATGCAGAAATTTGAGAGCTCTTGATTTGGCACCCATCTTAATTGCCAAAACAGAAAAAAGAAGAGAGAAAAAAGAAAAAAAAAAAAAAACAATGCCCGTGTCAATTGGAAGGAAGGATAATGTTGAGCTTACTTTGGGGCAGAAAAAAATCATTCGTGCCTATAATAAAAAGAACAATGTCCCACTTTCGGATATCCAGAACTTCATTGTGCATAAATTCAAGGTCATAGAGCCACCATCAGTAGCCTCAATTTCTAGAATATTGCATCTGAAAAATAATTTTATTGATGACTTGAATGGCAAAATCTTAAAATCTCTGAGGTGGACACAAGGTTTTCACCCCGAGCTTGAAGACGCTCTCTTCCTGTGGCTTGTTTATGTGGGACCCCGTGCTCCAACAAAGGCTACAAGTATTTAACAACAATGGTCCATTATTTCTTTACTTAGAAATGGACAAAATCAGAGGGCGTGAGTATATAGAACTGAAATGGCAGGGCACTTAATAGATAAAGATCCGTACATCCACCACTTATGCAGGAAATTACAGCTTGGATAGATGTAAATGCAAAAATTACGATGCAAATTGCCGTCTCATTTAATGGGGGGTAGGGTGTACCAACAAAAACTCAACGCGCAATTGTCTGAAGGCAACGAGGCACGGTGAAATTCATAGAAACATCACTTACAAGATTTACTCAGCTCAAGGAAATAGAAGAGAAAATCAAGGAATCAATAAACTGGAAGATGTTTTCTTTTCTCCCTCAAGAATCTAAAAAGTTTTCTGTTCTTTCGAACTGGCCCGCGCTTAAACCAAGATTTGAAGATAAGAGACTGTCTATATACACGACCTTGCCCTCGGAAACGGGGGATGTTTTTTTTTTTTTTTTTTTTTCGTTTCTTTCGTTTCCTCACGTGACCCGGATGCGTATCTCTAAGGTAAGACTCCAGCTTACAGATGAGCATCTAGGAACAAAGTCAGCAACACATTAAGGAGAATTATAGACTTGTTAATCTATTTATAACCAGAAAAAGAAAAACATATATATATCCTTTTTGGCTAGACCATGCTACGCAAAATCCAAACATCTGCAGTGGCCCTTGTGCATGCAGTAAGAACATTCCTTGGCCCAGAAAGCCTGCTTTCTTCTGCTCAAAAATGGGTTTTGGGGCTTTTCAACTTATCGTCGGTGATTGTATTTTGGGTCAGCAGCTCGTTTCTTGTGAACGATCTTTTCGAGACGAACGTCTACCGAAAACCGTTTTTCATCACTTGGCTCAACACATGCTGTTTTGTGTTTTACCTTGTACCATACTTAAAACGGCACCAATATTCGGTTGGCCAATTTCTACACACCCTACGCCTGGATTATCGTAATACCCGGTATACTGCTGTGGCCGATGTGGAAACCCCACCACAGCCTTTATACGAATATGGCGCGTCACGTGACCACCCTAGCACGGAAGATTTGGCGGTTTTAGCAGCTTCTGAACCGGAACCGGAATCGAAGAATGATGATGAAGTCGGTCTTTGTGAGACTCTCTTGCTCTCGCTTCAATTTATTGTGCTTTGGTTCTCGGCCAATTTGGTTACCAATGCCTCGCTTTCATACACGTCGGTAGCTTCTCAGACAATTTTACTGTCAACATCCTCATTTTTCACGCTTATTTTTGGGTACTTATACCGAATTGAGAAAATCAACCGGAACAAAATCTTGGGCATTGTGCTTTCATTTGCGGGCGTGCTTATCGTAACAAAAATCGACGCGCTGGATGCAGAAGGTCTCCCTAAAAACACCACTCCACTAATTGCGCTTTGGGGAAATGTTTTGGCACTTGCTGGAGCTCTTATATACGGTGTCTACACGATTTTACTCAAGCACAAAATCACCCGCCCTGACACCGCACGTGAACGCACGCTCAACACCCATTTATTCTTTGGCTTTGTGGGTTTCTATTGTCTTGTACTTCTATGGCCACTTCTAGTGGTTCTCCATTTCACCGGTGTTGAAACCTTTGAGCTTCCGAAATCGGGTCACGTGCTCAAACTACTAGGCATCAATGCCTTTATTACATTCATCAGCGATTTTTGTTGGTGCAAGGCCGTTTTGTTAACCAGTCCATTGACCGTTACCGTTGGTCTTTCGCTTACCATTCCCTTGGCTATGGTGGGTGACTGGTTGTTCAAAGGGTTCCATGTGAACTTCTGGTACTTGTTTGGCGCGATCATTGTGACCCTTGGCTTTTTGGTCATCAACAAGGATGAGCAGGAAGATTTCACCCTGGAAACTGATTCTTCGTAAGTCTCCATTATTCCGCACCCCTGATATTTATTGATTCGGGAGAAGTGAATTTGTGATTTAGAATTTGCAAAACTTATCAATGTGTTTTTTTTTTCTTATTACACTTTTCGTTTTGCTCATACGAACAACAAAGTCTATATGCTGAGAACATATAGTGCTTTAATTAATGATGCAGATCTGCGTCCACTGAACTTTAGTAAGGGCACATCACATGAGTCGAAACAAGAAATATTTCACTACACTGTGTTTCGTTGGAACATAAAAGACACCATCACACTAGAAATACTCGCTGCTAGTGGACCCATTATAATATATAGAGGACGGTCTATACAAATGTGAAAAGCCATATGGAATTATTATTATCACCGAGCCTGCTCTGTGTGAAGGAAATCCAGCCGGAGCCGAGATAAAAATTCCGGCTTGTCACGTGATGTAAACACACGGCTCAAAGTAGTACTAAGTATCAACCCCAATCCTCCTCAATCCTCGCTGGCTTTACAAATAGAAAATCGTTAGTAATTTCACAAATTCACCGTCTTTCCAAACATTCACATCCAACAGTGTAAACTCATGAAAAAGAAGAAAGTAAAAAAAAAATGCACCACGCGTCGCGAGCATTGCGCTTCCTCCATACAAATCTGACTGGCCGACACAAGAGGTGAATACTTCAAGAACTTCAAATAGAAATATAGATATCGACACAAGGGCCAACAATGAATTTGGCTCTTTATCTTTTTATGCTCATGCTGCAGCTCTTAGTATGTGTAGCTGCTGCTGCTGCATCTTTGGAAGATTTGGCTGTAGCAGCACGCAGCACGCCAGACTTTATAGTACCGATAACCAACTCGGATTTGTCATTAATTTCCCACGCCGAACGGGATCATTTCACGCTTATACTTATAACATCCACCGATGATCAGCACGGTTGTGAAAGCTGTCACGTGATCCGAAACGTCTTGCGGAAAGTGGCGTTTGCATGGACCGCAGACTACTTTTTTCTGGACGATCTTTATATTGCAGAAATCGACCTTATAGATAGCGGCAATGCCGATGTTTTCAACTATTTGGGCTTGAAAACTGTCCCGCAACTTTGGCTTGTACCTCCATCAAATATCGCCTCCAAACACCCGCTGCAGAGACAACCAAAATATGACGAGCATGGGTTTGAGTATTTCGAGAACTACGATATTTTATTAGAGCCACATGCAGAATTCAAGCTTCCGGACCAATCTTTTGATGACCAGGTGTTTGCCATGGCTGATTGGTTGGCTCAAACTGTGCAAAAAAATATCACCATAAGACAAGAGGACCCTTACACAAAGTTCTTGATTACTTTTGTAGCCACATTTTCATTGATTGTGATTGTCAAGAAACGCGGGCCTTCGATTATCACTCAGACCGTGTCAAAGTCCAAAATCTTGAAGTTGGTTTTCTTCGTGTATATACTCCTTCTTCTCGGTGGCCTTCTGTTCTCTCTTATGATGCAAGTGCCGTTCCTTGCGAAAAACGACAATGACCAACCGATTTATATAAGTGGCGGCACTCAGTGGCAATTTGGCGTGGAAATGGTATTGGTGGGTGGCGTTTATGGACTTTTGGGTGCCTCGCTAATTTTGCTTGTGTACTTGGGAAATTACGAAATCACTGTTTCAAGCATGATTGCCAATGAAACTCAACGCAGTTTATTGGTGCTTGTGGCTACAGCTCTGCTCTACATTTTCTACAGTGCTTTGACCAGCATTTTCTTACGCAAAGATGAATGGTATCCTTATTATTTCACCAAATTATTTTGACCGCCTCGATGTAATGAATTCTCTGAAATTATGTCACAAGGCATTTGAAAGAAGGAAGGCTTCCTTGCTTTTTTTCTCTTACTTTCAGTCAAGGGTAATTGTTTTTTCTCTCATTCTATTCAATGGAGAAGAGTGAGCTGGGCTTCTCTTGTGCTAACTGGTTCAGAAGAGAGATTAGAGAATCGGTCGGTGGGTCTTCCTTGTACGAATAACTTATGAGCCAAAGGATACTTATTCGAACTGGAAAAATGGATATTTCGGTAAGAGGAAATCTCAACTGGGGACTTAGCATAGCCATATACTTCAGCCAGCAATGCCTGGTCCGAAAATTAACCAAAACTTTATCATAATCAAGCTTCTCGCATCTACTAACTATCAGCGACACTTTAGCATTCTTTGGCATAGACCGTCGCTTTGAATTTTTTGTCAAATCTTTGGTTAAACGAGATTTTGTTACTATTTTTTTCTTAAGAGAAACAAACGTTTGTATTTTACCATGGTTTGTTATTCTTTGTCTATGGTAAAAAGTAAGGAATAAATGAATCTATCAAACATGAGACTGCCTGGTATTTCTTCATCGCTTTTGCTTTACTCTCCAACATTTGCTACAGCATGTTCGAACAGAGCTTTGAAAAAAATACAGAAGATAAATAAACAGAGAACGCTTCTCTTCACTGGCCGATACTCTTGAACAAGTACTTCTTACATAAACGAATTTCCCATCTCATCTTTCACCAGTACAGTCGAATTATCATATTCTTTAGTGAAGCGACTGTTAAATCTCCTCCTCATGACACTGGCCTTTTCTTGAGATCCCTCTTCAAATCCAGTAGATTCTTGTCGTGAACAAGGGTAGCTTTCTTGCTAAACGCAAAGTACATGCGTGATTTCCACTGCTATTTATGACTTACCCATACCACAAGCTTTATTCATCATGGTATCAAGAAGTACTGTAGTGAAATTTTTAGCCTCTGATCTTGAATCTTGATGCTTCGAATTTCTAGTGAGCCTAGTATGATTTTCTGGTTGGAGCAAACCAAAGAAAGATCTATATGTGCGTATCGTAGTATCACAAATAAAAATTAAATTAGATAAAAAAGATTAAATAGTAACATATAAAAGTCAAAACAAATCTAATGGGACGAAATTATAGCTTACAAAAGGTAAGCAAGAGGAATGGCAAGCATTGCGAAAGAAGCGCCAACTTTACCAGCACCATTGAAAGCCGTGGAAACAGCTGCGGTAGAGGCTGGAGCAGCGGATGAGCTCACTGGAGCTTGGCCAGCGGCGGAAGTGCCAGGTAAAATACCGGCAGAATTGGCAGCAGCAGAAGTTGGAGAACCGTTAGCTCCCGAAGAAACCTTCGTGACTAAGGTGGTACCAACAGAAGAGCTGCTAGAGGCAGATCCTGAAACAGCGGCCGAGGCAGCACCGGAAGGAACATTTCCTGTGGCACTAGATGCGGCGGTTACGTACGTAGTCTTAGAACCGTTGGCGCGAGTTGAGGTTACAGTGACAAACGAAGTCTGATCGGAAGAGCTCGAGGCGACAGTTCCAGCAGCTTCAGAAACAGTTGTGTAGGTCGTCTTTGAGCCATTGGCGCCAGTAGAAGTAACAGTAACAGATGCAGCGGCGGAAGCAGATCCAGTAGAGATAGAGGTAACAGTTGTCACGGCGCCATTAGCACCAGTGGATGTCAACCTCACAGTGGAAACTGCAGCCTCAGATGAAGAAACAGGGCACCAAGTCGTGTAGACAGTAGTCTCTCCGTTCACAGTAACTGTAGTTGGACCCTGAGTGGCTGGAACTGTAGACTTGGAACACTTGTTGTCCGAGCAAGAAGTGATTGTAAGAATGGTCGTTACAGTACCGGCCTTTGTTGCAGCAGGGTCAGAGGCTCTGCCCGAAGTCGTCGTGTAAGTTGTCTTGACACCATCGACGCCAGTGGATGTCACGGTGGCCACAGATGCAGCAGAAGATCCCAAAGATGCAGCAGTCGTGTATGTAGTGACGACGCCATTGGCACCGGTGGAGGTCACAGTCGATTTAGAGGCCTCGGAAGAAGACACTGGACACCAAGTAGTGTACACTGTAGTCAGGCCGTTAGTCGTGACAGTCGTTGGACCTTGTGTTGCTGGAACTGTAGACTTAGAGCACTTATCCGCAGAACAAGAAGTAATTGTGAGAATTGTCGTCACAGTTCCGGTCTTGGTCTCAGCAGGAACAACAGTAAGGCCAGCTGAAGTTGTAGTGTACGTCGTCTTAACGCCGTCGGCGCCAGTGGAAGTTACGGTAACAACAGTTGAGGCAGCAGAAACACCAGAATTGGCTGTCGTGTAGGTTGTAACGACACCATTAGCACCCGTAGATGTCACAGTCGACTTACCAGCCTCAGAAGAAGTCACGGGACACCAAGTAGTATACACTGTGGTCAGGCCATCAGTCGTCACAGTCGTTGGACCCTGTGTAGCTGGAACCGCGGTCTTCGTACACTTCTTCTCCGAACAAGAAGTTATCGTGATGATACTAGTGGCAATTGTGTTGGTCAAAGTCGACGTGGAACCTCCAGCAGTTACAAGTGGGCCTGCAGATGTGACAGAGCCAGCAGAAGAAGCAATACTTTCAGAGGACACGATAACCTTCGACGATGACACACTCAGTCCAGAAACAATTCCAGAAACACCAGCACTTGCTGAAGCCCCCACCTTGATAGAGGAAACAGTCACGCTAGAGGAAACAGCTGGCCCAGAAACAGACGAGGTTGCAATTGGAGACACTCCTTTCAGTGGCGAGACAGCGGAGGACGCCGAAACAGCAGGCTCCGAAGACGACACAGCTGAGCTCAAAGACAGACTCGAAGAAAGAATTTCTGGAGCTGATTCCGTCTGAGAAGCAGAAGTGACCGAAGAACTAGTAGCAAGCCCGGAGCCAGAAGCAATTTCGGATCCCGAAGATACCGCGAACGAAGTAGCAACAGAAGAAGAACCAGATTCTGTTGCCGAAGTAATGTAAGGCAATGCAGCAGCAGAAGAATTAGCCTCAGAGGTAGAAACGCCTCCGGAAGAAACAGAAATCTTTGAGCTGGAAACGGCCTCAAGACTGGAAGAAATAGCCAACGTAGTTGCAACAGGATTACCCGATGCAACAACAGAATCAGACGCAATGTACGAAGCAACAGTAGGCGAAATAATCTCGGAGCCAGAAGACACAGACAATGAGGTCGTGGTAGAAGAAGAAATATCCTCAAAAGACGATGCCTCAGATGATACAGCAGGAGAAGAGGATGCAATCTTTGATGTAGACGAAACTGTGTCAGTTGTAACCCAAGACCAAGCAGGGAACTCGGGAGATGTCACCGAACTTGTGGCAGATGAAGAGACAGTTTCAGACGACGAATCAGTGGCAGAAATTGAACCACTCGATGCAGAAGCAAGTTGAGAAGCAGGGTCAATCACTGAGAAAGAAGATGCTTCAGACACAGCAGCTACTACAGACGAAGTAGAAATAACAGCCGAAGAAGAAGGAATTTCAGAAGCAGAAACAACTCTTGAAACAGAAGAAGTCTCAGACGAAGAAAGAACCACCGACGAAGAAGCAACCTCAGAAGCAGACACGACAGCAGATGAAGATTCAACCTTAGAAGAAGACACGACAGCGGAAGAAGATGCAACCTCAGAAGGAGCCGCAACAGAAGACGAAGATGCAATCTCAGAGGAAGAAACAACCT
>JAJMCO010000267.1:0-16153 GCA_030573015.1 Metschnikowia peoriensis | reverse complement strand
ATATCCGATACGCAAGTCAAGATATTTAGCACGGGTGAAGACTGCTCTGCTCGTTTATGGAGTTACGATGTAAACAGCACAGTTCTCAAACAAGTGAAATGCTTCGATAACTGCCACGAGGGAAAGCATGTATGGAGCGGAGACGCTGAATCCCAGCACTGGCGAAGCTTAGTGACCGGTGGAGCCGACGGAAAAGTTAGGTTACTCGATGTTTCTGATGAACGGTCTGAATTAACTATATTTGACACGCTGGAGATCGAGAAAGATTGCGATGTCTCTTTTCAGAAGAAAGAAGTCATCAAACAGTTTGTTAAATTGCCCAACATTAATGGATTTGTGGCTATTACAAACCATGGGCGAGTTCTATTTTATACCAAGCATTTAGGCTGGAACTCTGTTGATATTCCTGAAGAACAAGCAAAGACCTTTCGCGAGTTTAGTATTTTAAGAAGTTTCAGTTCTGTCAACTATGTCATGATATGCTCCAGGACAGGTGAAATCTTAGTCCTCGGATTCCTGGAGCTGTCGCCACAGCCCATTCATCTCGAGATTGTCGCCAATACCTCTTCTGAGCCGATAAAGGTCATCAATGTTTTGGCATGGTCGACATCGGACCATTTGATTTTGCTCTTGATTAGTCCTGTGGGGAGATTCCCATTATTGGTCAGAGAGTTTTCCTTCAACGACGACTTATTCTCGGTTTCTGGGAGTCACGAATTACAAAATCCGGATCCACGTGCTTTCTCTCCCACATCCTTGTTCTTTGATCCTGTCCATCACTTTTTATTGGTTGGTTCAAGGCACGCGAATTTTGTGGCATACAATTTGTCACAAACTTCGCCAGTGCCGCCTTACTTAATCAGAAAGATATGTTCCGGAGACACAGTAACATCTATCTCAAGTATTCATTCCACAAAAGACTTCCTAGTTGTGTTGGTCACGGTACGTGATGGAGTCTATATGATGGTCAAATTTTCATTCTCCAATGGCGCATTTTACCACGAAATTATTCACCAAAACAAGTTCACGAAAGGATTCATTGAAGGCTCATTTTATGAAAAAGACCAATTGTTTTTGTATGGCTTCCGTTCTGGATCCTTCTTTGTCTGGAACGAAACTCAACAGTTGGAGGTAGACCACGAGCCGTGTGGAGGAGCTCATAGACAATGGGAGTTCTTGCGTCAAAGCTCAAATAAATCCATGAGTTTTAGTTTTATTCGAAACTCCAGTTTGGTTTCAAAAGTGATGCATAGCCAATTCGATCTTTCCAATAATGGCTTGCTTTCTACTGGAACTCACGGACGTGAAATTAGGAGTCTCGCCCTCTGTCCAGCTGAGGAACTCGACGGCTCTAAATTATTTGTCCTGGCTTCTGAAGATGCAGCAATCAAAATTGGTTTCATTTCACGTAGCCGTGATATATCATACAAGTGGACAATGAATAGCCATGTGTCTGGTTTGCAAGCAGTGCATTTTTTGAACAAAGATTATCTCGCCAGTTCTGCCGCTAACGAAGAGCTTATTTTATGGAGATTGAACCGCGATATTCCAAACAACATTGCTGTTACGGAAATTGGAAGAATACAAACCACTGGCGAAAATCCAGATTTGCGCGTGATGGATATTGCGTCAATGGAATCTGATGATGGCTTTTTCATTGCCGCTGGATTTTCGAATTCTCAAATCAAGATTTTTTACTTCAGCAAGAAGGAAAAGTCTTTCTCCACTGTGGCTGAAGATCTCTACAGCACCTTTTGTATATTGAATGTCGAATTGATAAATGCTGGAGAAGAAGTCTTCTTGATCGCGGGAACCACAGATGGAGTTGTCACCATTTGGGATGTGAGTCATTGTTTTGAACAGAGAATTTTAAAACCCGCTACCAACTTGGGAGTTCCCAAAATCAAGCAACAGTTTCATCAGAGCGGAGTGAAAGCGCTTCTTGTGATTCCACTCGACTCGAATTCATGGAGGATTGTCACAGGTGGTGATGATAACTCTTTGGTCTCTGCAAAATTAAGCTTGAATAGGACAGGCATCTCGATTAGCATTGACTCATTTCTGGAGAGAGCAGCGTCGGCAACGATTACGGGTATTGTGCCTGTTGAAGAAAACCTGGTTGTAGTAACCTCTGTGGATCAAATCGTCCGCAAGTGGAACTATCGTGAAGGTCTTGTGTGTTCAGCTGCCACTTACACGACTGTTGCGGATACAGGTTGTTGCGTTAGCGGCGAATTCGATGGAAAGTATTACACCATTATTGGCGGAGCTGGCTTAAGTGTGTTTGATTTGTGAATTCTGGACACTTTTGCTCATGTCACAGCGTAATTACTCGTTTTTAATTATTCATTATTATAGACATATTTTGCATAAAAACTTATCTAATGTAGCGATGATGTGAAGTGAGCGTCGAAAATTTACAATTTCAACAATCTCAAGTTGAACACAGTATCGTTGATAGATTGCTCTTCATCAATGATTACGTTTTCGGCGTCCTCAGTGTAAGCACTCAAAGGTCTCTTGGTAGACTTAAGGATGAGCTCCTCGTTACCCTTAATGACACTTGCAAGATCAATTGTATCCTTAGATAAGCTGTATTGGACAGCAACATCATCGGTAGCGTTTAACCCTGCCTTCTTACGCAATCTTTGGATACGGTTGATCAACTCTCTGGCCAAACCTTCGCTCTGCAATTCGGGGTATGAGTTGACATCCAAAATGATCAAGACGTCCTTCTCGGACCTGGCCTCGTGGCCGGAAGAAACATCCTTTTCTGGCAAGCCACGTTGAACCTGCAAGTCTTCACTGACCAAATCAATACCATCAACAGTAAGCTTACCGGTCTCAGCAAAGACCTTCACCTCATCAGAAGACACCTTAGGCAAAGCAGCCTTCACCTTCTTGGCATCCTTCTTCAACTTCTTACCAAGAACTGGCCAATCAGCAACAGCGGTGTATTGCACACCGTACTTCTCTTCATCTGAGGTGATGACAATGTTTCTGACGTTCAATTCAGAGACAATGTATGATTTCAAGGTCTCAATGTCCTTCAAATATCCAGCATCGGAGTTCAAAATAACCAATTCCTTCAAAGGTGTCTTCAAGGAGATTGTTTTCTTCTCTCTGATATTACGGCCTAATTCAATGACCTTTTGCATTCTGGAAACAGCCAATTCGATTGCAGAGTCAAACAACTCCTCTCTAACGGCAGGGTAAGCCAAGAAGTGCACAGAATCAATGGCCTTAGCAGCAGGGTTGACACTGTCTTTAATCAAGTCCTCAGTGCTGAAGTATGGCTTCAATTTCTGGTAGATACCATCAGCCAAGAATGGGGTGAAAGGAGCCATAAGTCTACACAAAATGAACAAGCCCTCAGCCAAAGTGTTAAGACCCTTCTTGGTGTCTTCAATGTCACCTTCGTTGTCACCCTTGATACGACGACGGTTGAATCTAATGTACCAGTTGGTCAAGTTGTCGATCAAAGCCAACAATCTTGGAACAACGGTGTATAATCTGTAGCTCTGCATCTCCTCGTGGACGAACTTAACCAAGGATTGGACAGAGGCCATCAACCACTTGTCCATAACGTTGTCAGAGACCAAGCTCGAGTCGTACACGAAGTCGACATTGTTTTCCTTCTTAAACACATCAGCAGCGTCTTTAAAGAACTTAAAGGAGTTGTACCATGGCAACAAAACCGAGGAAACGACTTCTCTGACACCTTCCTCCTTAAACTTCAAGGTCTCTGCTCTCAACACTGGGGAGTTAATCATGTACAATCTCAAAGCATCAGCACCGTATTTCTCCAAGACGATAGTTGGGTCAGGGTAGTTTTTCAAACGCTTAGACATCTTCTTTCCATCAGCAGCCAAAACAATACCAGAAACAATAACGTTTTGGTAAGGGGCAGTGTTGAACAAATGAGTACCCAAGACAGTAAGAGTATAGAACCAACCTCTTGTTTGATCCAAACCTTCGGAGATAAAGTTAGCTGGGAAAGCCTTGTGGAAGTCATCTTGTCTTTCGAATGGGTAGTGCTGAGAAGCGAAAGGCATGGCACCAGACTCAAACCAACAGTCAAACACCTCCTCGATTCTTCTCAAGGTACCCTTACCTTGTTGAGAAGGAATAGTGATGTCATCGATGCTGTCTCTGTGAATGTCGGTGATGTCGTCACGTCCAGACAACTTCTTCAACTCCTCGATAGACCCCACACAGACGATTTCCTTGAAATCATCACTGACCCACAAAGGAATAGGAGTACCCCAGTATCTGTTTCTGGAGATGTTCCAGTCTCTAGCGTTGGCAATCCAGTTAGAGAATCTCTTCTCCTTGATGGTGTTAGGAACCCAATTGGTCTTCTCGACATTCTCCAACATTTGAGGGATGATCTCGCCAATACGCACGAACCAAGCAGGCACAGTTCTGTACAACAACGGGGTATCCGATCTCCAACAGAATGGGTACGAGTGATTGATTTGAGTGGCAAGCAACATTCTGCCATTCTCGGTCAACTTCTTGATGATCAACTTGTCGGCATCCTTCACGTAAACGCCCTTAAACTCGGAAACCTCGTCGGTGAACTTACCGTTGTCATCCACAGGATTAGGAGGAGTTCTCTTCTCGTTGATGATACCGGCTTCGGTTGCAGCAGTGAAATCGACCTCACCAAATGCTGGGGACTGGTGGACAATACCGGTACCGGAATCGTCGGTAACGTAGTCGGCAACAATAACGCGGAAACCGTAGTCCTTGAACTGCTCGTAAAAGTAGTCGAACAATGGCACATACTTGAGGCCCTCCAAGGTCTTACCCTTGAATCTGTCGACGACCTTAAACTTGGCAGCAGCAGGCTTCTTGTACAAGGACTTGATCAACTTCTCCAACAAGATGTAGTGTCTCTGCTTCTCCTCGTCAAAGATCTTCACATACTCAAGCTCTGGGTGCACGGCAAGAGCAATGTTGGAAGGCAAGGTCCAAGGCGTGGTGGTCCAGGCAACCAACCATGTGTTTTCATCGTCAATCAATGGGAATCCAATGGTAACGGCTGGATCATTCACGTCCTTATAGTTCTGTTGGGCCTCGAAGTTCGACAATGGGGTCGTGCACCCAGTAGAGTAGGGCATGACTCTCAAACCCCTGTACACGGAGTCCTTGTCGAACAACTGCTTGAAAGCCCACCACACAGACTCCATAAACTCAGGGTACAAGGTCTTGTAGTCATTGTCCATGTCAATCCAACGACCCAATCTGCGAATAGTTCTTCTCCACTCGTCAGCATATCTCATGACAATCGAGCGACACTCGGCGTTATACTTGTCAATACCCATGTTCATGACATCCTCCTTGCCGGTGATTCCCAATTTTTTGTCGATCTCGTGCTCCACAGGCAATCCGTGAGTGTCCCATCCAAATCTTCTCTCGACATGGTAACCGTTCATAGTGGCATAACGGGGGATAATATCCTTCACAGTAGATGCCAACAAGTGACCATAATGAGGGGTACCAGTGGCAAACGGTGGGCCATCAAAAAAGGCAAATCTTGGGTAGTCTTTGGTTAACTCAAGCGACTTGTCGAACGCGTTGAGCTCGTCCCATTGCGCAATTACCTTCTCCTCTTCCCTAGGGAAATTGAAGAACGTATTAGTTTCTTCTGCCATGGCGAATATTCGTGTTGGGGGAAAGTACTAATCGTTTGTCAGATCCGGAAAATCGTCTTTTTTTTTTTTTCTCTCTGCGTCGTGCGTATTACTCACTACGATCATGGTGCACGGGTGCAAGTGGCGTTATTGTTGCCGGGTTCAAGATTCAAGAACACACATGCCTATGAATCAAAACCTCTGACTCATCATCTGAAGAAATCATCGTAGTTTCCGAGATCATTTCTTTCTATTTCTTTGCCTATAACATTGTTTACTTTTTCTCTATTTTGATCTCCCAATTAAAGGTTTTGCGGGTGGAAAAGGGACACTAGGAGCTTCAGTAAGCAAAAGGCACTTCATTGATAACAACTAATAGATTAAATGCTGAGAATAGAAAACTAGCATGTTTACCACCTCCTTTAACTGGAAAAAAAATCCAAACTTTTTGTAGTGAATTCTTTTATCAATGAACTTGTGCCGGGTACACTATTTTCTGTGCGCACAGGAACTTTCAAGATCTATGTCAACGTCTACAAAATGGCCCTCGAGGGTCCATGAGCAGTGTAATCTCCGCTTCCAGTTTTCATCGCCAACTACTTCGATGTTTTCAGAATAATGTACCCAATAAAATCGTGCTTGCTCTTTCGGGCGGTGTGGATTCGATGTGTCTTGCGTATCTTTTATCACAGTACAAAAAACAATCACACCCACAATTACTGATATCGGCCGTCACTATTGACCATGGTTATCGAAAAGAATCTGCAGAAGAAGCAGAAAAGATTGGTCTGATCGTACGGCAATGGGGAATCTCGCATTATGTCGAAAAGTTGCTGTACTCTAAAGATGTGCATACAATCTCCAATTTTGAAGAGGTTGCCCGAAACCTTCGCTATGATGTGTTTCAAAAAAAGTGTGTTGACAAAGGAATAAACTCGTTATTGGTAGCACATAACAAAGATGATCAGCTAGAAACTTTTCTTCAGCGGCTCCAAATGAACTCAACCATGTTTGGGTTACTTGGTTTGCGCCAAAAAGCCCTTCTTCCCTTGACCCATTCGTCCCCTCATGAGCTGGACAAAATACACGTTTACCGACCTTTGCTTGATTTCGAAAAATCTCAAGTCCGAAAAACCTGCGTGGAAAACTCGGTGCCGTGGTTCGAAGATCTCTCGAATCAAGACATATCTCTTACCCAAAGAAACCTCTTACGATATATGATCAATGAATATGTCCCCAATACTGTCACTATGAGGCCGGATTTAGAGTGCATAACACGCGAGTCTCTAGCAGGAACAATTCGAAAAATTGAGAGGTTTGTGGAGACTTACGAGATTCAAAAGCTGTGTTTACATGAAGCTGTGACCTCCCTGGGCTTTCATATTGATACATCGAAACCTGAAATAAAATTTTCTATACCGCTTCGTGAGTTTAAGAAGCTTCAGCAACCGGTGGTGGCTAGGTGGATGTATGAGCTAATATATCCTCTCTCGTCAGCCAAAAATTTTCATTGGTCATACGCCAAGCTCGAAAGGCAAGCGATGCCTCGCCTCTGGGACTGGGTGGAAATCCCGCATAAGCCACTCATAATGACTTACTTAAATGTCCGCTTCGATGTAAAGCTAAAAGATTCGGTTTTGTATTTTCACCTTTCAAGTCAATCACCTCAGAAAGATGTGGCTCTGACGTATCAGATCAAAATTCTAACGGGAGATACTTCTTGGCATATATTTGATAGAATATGGTGGATCAAACTCGAAACTTTAAAGAGCGACGCTTGTGTCTGCTATTATAATCCATTGATGAAAGAAAATTTACTCTCGGAGTTTCCAGACATGGCGGATAAAATGAGATTGAGTGGTGCCAAAGCTGAAAAGGTGCCAGTAGTTTTTGATGTCATGAGCGGTCAGATCATATCAGTCCCCACTTTAGGTACCGTCAAAGAAGGGCTAAAAGCTTCTTACATGCTCAAAACCGGAATAAATACATATTCATGTAAATAGATCAAATCAGAGGATATATCTCGGAATGTTATAATAAAAGGAATATAATTATCTTATTTTCTGTAATTTTTTCTTGCGCCTAACAGTGCCCACCTTTTGTTGCTCGTTATAAAAGATACATTCTTCATCACGCTTTTAATAGAGAAATTCGGATCCAAAACTGAGATATTCTAGAAAGTATTGTATTTGTGTAAATTATGTTGTCAAAATACAGCAAAAATTTGAAGAAATTTGTAAGAAGTTCAGCTTTCGTGGTGTTATATGGAAAGTGCCTCAGAATTTCAAATTCGCAAACAAAATCGTCGCAAATCATTCATATTTGTAGAAAATTTATCTTTGCAAAAAACCAATTTGAAAGAAGAGGTGGTTATATCATCATAAAAACAGTTGCCAAAAAGCATTGTTTCTACTTGCATTAGATTATCAGAGAATTTCATCATAAAAGTAGAATTTTTGGCAATTTGGTTTCAGAAGATAAGTGAAAAGTCTCAAGCAAGGCTAAATCCACGGATTCCCGACGACACTGGAATTTACCATGGTCCGAAAATAAATTAGTATTGGTGGTATGGGGATATCCTGAAATTACTCAAGGTTCTAAATGGAAGAAAGTTTTCACTTAAATACTAAAAATATTTATGATGGAATGGCAGCGCCTATTTCCAGTGCCAACAATATTCCTCCTAGTTTTGTTGCACTGCGGCGTTGGAGACCATGCGCGCACCTCAAATGTCTTGAACCAAACAGTACTCTGACACCAAGTAAATAACCCAACGCATACAAAAACAAAGCACGCATCGAACCAAAGTTAAGGCATAGATTTAAAAATTTTCACATGCTGTCGCTGTACCCACAAGAAAGACAGCCTCTGGCGGCACCCACACCTCGTGTGGGAGGCCCCCAAACAGGTCCCGGTGAGACCCCAAGGCCTAGAGCCGGAAGGTCGAAATATGGAAACCTATTGGCGCAAAAGTTTCAGATCGCGCACCAACAGGTCAATCTAGACGTGGATATATGCAACAAGAGGGTATTTGGATACACAGAGCTTTCTGTGGTGCCAACTTCGACGTCGCTTCGTGCCATACGCCTAGATGCGCGGGCAATGTCGATCAAAAAAGTCTTGATCAATGGGCAGGAAGTGGCAGACTATGCATACAACGATCTTCTATATATCAACAACCCTGAAACATTTGAGGAATGTGCAAAGCTTCGTATACCCAACATCTGGGATGAATATTCGTCGGAGTTCAGCATCCATCAGCATCATCTTTTGAGGCAGAAACTTAGCTACATTTTTGGTCATCTTGATGACGATCAAACTACTGTGGGCGATAAGGGCGAAAACCTTAATACGGAGGAGCTTACGATTTTGCTTCCAGAGAATTTGAAGATGGAATCTATCGATGTCAATGCGATCAGCCAAACCCCGGCATCTGCTATTCCAAGCACAAGTCTAACCCCAGGACATCTCCGGCTCAAGGTAGGAACTAATGAGGTCTATAATCCCATTCAAGTCGGAATAGAGTACGAGATTATCAACCCAAAGGACGGCCTCAATTTTGTGTGTGGTCCTGCTATCGAGAAGCGAATGTGGCATGTCTACACCAGCAATTCGGAACACAACGTCTCTGCATCATCCTGGGTTCCATGTATCGATAGTCTACTTGAAAGAAGCAGTTGGTCCATAGAACTTAGTATTCCGCGGTCGGTAAGGGATATCACAGAGACCGTCACTGATGAAGGATCTAACACACAAAGGCTCAAGGAATCCGAGAAAAGCTCTACTGAAGACCACAAAGACAAAATTGCAGAGAAGAAAGATGAAAGTGATAATTCGGATGTTGAATTGGAGATGGACGAGGATGATGATGACAGGGAAAATTACGATTTGTATGTGTGTTCTGGTGACGTAAACAACACAAAAGAAGCGCCACACCCAACAGACATCTCTAAAAAGCTCGTATCGTGGTCAGTTTTTAATCCAGTCTGTGCTCATCATATCGGTTGGGCATTAGGTGCATACCAGAGCTTTGAACTATCGGACTTTAACGACGGTTCAGCCCAACTTCCAGAGCTGGAGGAGGAGTTTGAAGCAATGGAAAAGGATGACACAAGCTCCTCGGTCTCGCTATTTTACTTACCTGGTCAAGAGGATTTGGTCAGAAACACTTGTATCTTTGCTCAGAAGGCATTGGATTTTTTTCTGAAAGAGTATGGATCGTATCCCTTTAGCTCTTACGGCATTGCATTTGTGCAAGATCCGAGATATCCAAAAAATAACTTTGCTGGTTTGTCTTTGCTTAGTACAGACCTTCTTTATCCTGCCACAATTATCGAACCTATGTTCACGACCACGGAAGAAATCCTTGAGTCCATCGCTGGACAGTGGTCTGGAATCAGCATTGTTCCTTTGACTTTTAATGACTTTTGGTGCACCATTGGAATAGCAAAATTCATGACCTTTCAATTCACAAAGACTCTCGTGGGTCTTAATGAATACAGATATCAAATAAAACAGAAAATGAATGCAATCGTTGAGCAGGATGTCGGACAACGTCCTTTAGGCTTACAAGCACTAGAAGCCCCAATCTCCGAATCCAGCTTTGATTTTATACGATTAAAGGCGCCAGTCATTTTGTTTATTCTTGATCGCAGAATGACAAAGACAGACAAGTCCTTTGGCTTTACGAGAGTATTGCCCAAATTGTTTTTGCAGGCCATGTCCGGAGATTTACAAAATGGAGCGTTGTCTACTCTGCACTTCCAATATGTTTGCGAAAAGGTGAACCGAAACAGACTCGAGTCGTTCTTCAAACAATGGGTTTTTGGAGTTGGGACGCCGATCTTCAACATAACCCAGAAGTTCAATAAAAAGCGCTCCATCATAGAAGTCGTTATACGACAAAGTCAATTGCAGCAGGCGAGAACACCTCATCCAAAAACTGAAACTTTCGTGAGAGATGCTGTATCCTTACTTAATCAGGAACAAATTTTTCCCGTTCAACAAACCTTTTTAGGTCCAATGACTATAAGAGTTCACGAAGCCGACGGTACACCTTATGAACATATCGTGGATATCAAAGACAAAGTTGTCAAGTTTGATGTTCAGTACAACACTAAGTTCAAAAGACTCAAAAAGAACAAAGACGAGAACGGAGAGGGTGCTCTGGTATTTTCGAAGTTGGGTGACGTGCTTCAGGAGGATACAGCCATGAAAAAATGGAAGTTTGAGGAGTGGCCTAAAAGAGATGAAGAGTTCCTTGATCCTTTTGAATGGTTGAGAGTTGACACAGATTTTGAGTGGATCGCGACCTTCAACCTCAAACAACCCGACTACATGTTTGGTTCACAATTGCAACAAGATCGAGATATTGAAGCCCAGATTAATGCCTGTGAATTCTTTGGATACCAAGAGAAGCCTACGATTGTTCATTGTACTATGTTGACGAGAACATTGATAGATCGGCGATATTTTTATGGTGTGAGAATTGCAGCAGCAAAAGCCTTGGCCAGCATGTCCAGGAGCAACAACCAATTCATGGGTCTCAACTATTTGATACAAGCATTCAAATATCTCTACTGTTTTGACAATAGTTTGATTCCTGTGAGCAATAACTTTCAGGATTTCGGTGAATTTTTTGTTCAAAAAGCGATACCAGAGATTATGGCCGATGTCAAGGACGAGCACGGAGCTACACAGCCTTCAGTCAAAGCATTACTATACAATTTATTAAAGTATAATGACAATTCGAATAACGATTTCGAAGATTGTTACTATGTGTCAACACTTGTGAAAGCCCTCGTCAAGTCTGTGGTTCCAATTAATGAGGATGGATCTATTATAGAATCTTTTCCGGACGAAATCACAGCACTTGAAAACCAAACTAAAGATCAAAAGTTTATCAAAAAAGTGATTGAAGAGATCGAAAGATCACAAAAATTGGACACTTGGGTTCCATCTTATCAATTGGTTGTTTCAAAAACCTGTCTAGAGCAAAAGATTCTTATGGCAAGAAGTAATTTGTGTACCTTAACATTCGAGGATTTGTTACACTTGACTCACTCAAAGTACGATCCCAAGCAGAGAATCTTGGCATTTGAGGGTTTATTCTTACTCGGGGGATTGAAAAATGCTGAAATCTTGAAGTACTTCTTGCAAGTTTGCTTGCTTGAAAGTTCTTCCGCAAAATTTCAATCAAGTATGATCCATACACTCGTGAGGTCCATCAGCGAAGCTGCAATTCAAGGGCTACCATCGACATTAGATGACCCGGAATTTAAATCATTAAATGAACAATTGGGTAAAAATGGCAAACTTGCTGCTCAAAGCAACATGGTGGTGGTGGAAGAATCTCAGACCCAAGAGATGAATCTGCGGAGGGATGCATTTGCTCGAGCTACAGTGAAAGGAGCAATTGAGATTTTGAGACGTGACTTGGCAATTGGCCTTGGACTTCAAGCTACTCTTTGGAAATTGCTTCACACCTCTCTTTTGAGTTTAAGCGACAAAAAAAAGATTTTCATCATGTGTGATATTTTATACGATGCAGTGGCATCGTTCCCTGTCACAATTTCAGTTCCATGCGTTCCGTTCGAGGAGCTCAAGAGGAAAATAGTTGCAAAATTCTCTGCAGATGGTAAGTTGACCATCAAACGCGAAGCGAGATTCAAGATTCAGTTGAACGCAAAGGTCCATACTTCAGAAAATAAGCAGAAGTTGAGCGCACTCTCCGAGAAGAAAGAAGTTCATTCTAAACAACCAGAACAAGTTCCAATTGATTTGACAGTAGAGCCAGTGGTGCCACCGAAATTGAAACTTAAGATCTCAAGTTCTTCGGCTCCAAAGCAAAAGGAGGATAAGAGACCATCTACCAATGTCAAGCCTCCCCTGTTGGTCACCAGAGATTCCTCCAATGCCATGTTACTCAAGTTCAATCTCAGTAAGCAAAGACTACTGGCTGTTAAAAAGCTCAAGAAATCAGACCACGCAGTTAATGTGCAAGGATCAATTGTAAAGATCTTCTTTGGGAACCCAGAGATCCAGCGAAAGCTCACCAGTTTGGAAATGCCAAAAAAACCGTTAAGATTTGTTCGTATCTCGTTGAAGGACAGAAAGATTGAGTTATCTGCGGAAGAATTTTTCAGGAAAGAAACGGCGAAAACCACACAAGATACTACAGTGGCAGAGAAATCGCGAGGCAAAGAGTCGTTAAATGACAAACCGGATGAAATGAAGCCTCTGACTGACATAAACACAGTTAATGATGAGGTTGTTAAGTCAGAATCAAAACCGTTTGTCACTGTGTCAGATAATTCAACAAGGGAAGAGAGACCAAAACCGGTTTTGGAGAAGACAGAAAAGTTGACTACAATGTTGGATAAACCTAATCCTTTCAAAAGGAGCTCTCTGGAGGAACCTGGTCAGGATAGGTCTCGTGCTGCCAGCCCCTTTTCTCGCGAGGCGTCTCCTAGTAAACTGACGAAAAGAAAAAAGACAAAGATTTATATTCACGGCAAACCATCAAATTCACCATCCCCGACAGGTTTACTGAATGAAGTGAAGGCTGAATCCCCACTTCCAGAGACAATTGATACTGAAAAGGTAAAGGAAGCGAAGGGTAAAGATGCAGAGTACACCGGTGTGGCGGCTGCCGAGCGTGAAGTGGCTGACGTGCCTGCAGGTGAACAGAAGCGTAAGCTCAAGTTGAAGTTGTCTTTGAAGTAAAGCGTGTAATAGAATAATTTTGCAAATTACACTCCGTATATACTAATCATCATATTCCGGTTTTCAAGCAGTCGCGTCCAAATTATTTGTCATATATTTTCAATTTTACATTGGTAATTTGGTATTTCTCAACGCATTGTGTACTGATTGTTTTTCATCCGTGAGACTCGACCTCAACACAAGATAAGAAGCCTCCACTCATTCCAGCTGATCGTGTTATCAATCTATAATTATTGATAGTTATTAAAATTCAAAGCTATCGCTATTATTTTTGCAATGTCAAACTTTGGCCTGTTCAACTTTAACATTTCGAAGGCAACGCCAACCACATCCACAACAAATGCTAACACAACATCGCTACCGGTTTCGTCAACACCAAGAAACAATTCTTCAAAGGTCGAATCCACTGTTCTGCTGAAAGTTTCATCTTTAGAATTTCTCAAAACGCATAAGACTCCATCTGAAGCATCTTCCGATGTCGGAAATTGCGCCAATACAGGTACATTGGATAACCTTGCTACAGGACCGACCATTGATACGAAAAATAAACTCTCAGGGCAAAAAGAGGATTTGATTAACCTTTTTGAGAAGTTTGATATTAATAGCCCAAAAAATTCATGTGATATTGATTCAATGGAGAAGAAGTTTGCTCAGTCTAAAGGCTCGATACAAAAAAGACCCAACGAAGATTTCGACTTGGACAAAAAATCTGGAGATGTCAATAAAAATGATTTTTCGTGCTGTAATGAATCTGAAAGCGTGTCACTGGAGGATATCGTACAAAATGAGCTTGTATCACGTGAAAAGATCGATTCATTTCAGATTGAGCAAAATCCCTCGAAAGATTTAAATCAAGACAAGGGAGAACAAGAAAATGAACCAAACACAAAAGAGAATTTAAACAAGACTATTAATCTGCAAAAAG
The DNA here is from genome assembly GCA_030573015.1 of Metschnikowia peoriensis. Lineage (NCBI taxonomy): Eukaryota > Fungi > Ascomycota > Pichiomycetes > Serinales > Metschnikowiaceae > Metschnikowia > Metschnikowia peoriensis. The sequence goes on along the minus strand of JAJMCO010000267.1, from coordinate 1,864 downwards.
TTCCACATATTAATTCAATGATGATGCAACCTTACATCATAGATGAAGAAGTTCAAGAAGCAGCTAGTCCAGTGACATCTAGTGACAAGGTTCAAAACGAAGTGGAAGCGGAAATGAATAATCATCGAGAAGATTCACCCTCACCTGGTGATTTTTTGACCATGGATAACAGTGAACCCGTTCAAGAAGTGCAATTGGAAATGTCAGAGAAGCGAGAATATCACGCGCAACATAACGATACAGAAAGCCTGCTGCAGAGACCGCAAACAAATAGGAATAATTCGATTGTTAAGGCAAGCAGAAGTATTGTAAATGCTAGCGAACAATATCAGCAGTCACACCGGCCATTTGATTTCCAAACATTTCTTTCACACTTGAGAAACAAAAATGCCGATCCAATTGTCAGATACATTCGTTCCTTTTTGATGTCTTTTGCGAGACAGGCAAGCACAATGTCTGTGACTCAGATGATGAAGGCAGTTAAAAATTTCAAACTATTCATTGAGGGCAAATTTCATGTCTATGAACCCTTCGCTTCAATGGATGCAGCTGATGTGGAAAATTCAATAGAGGGAGTCGAAAAATTAATCATGAACAGGATATACGAATTTTGTTTCCCTCCGGAAGCGCTGAAAAAGTCTTTGATAAGATCACCTTCTTCTGCAATGTCGAAGGACCTATCGGATGATGAAACTTTCAGTAATCAAGTGGAAAAATTCAGCTGGATTCTGGGTCCTCATTTAGATGTAGATCTTGAAAGCTTATCGGAGAAGAAGAAAAAAGCATCCCGAGATAATATCGATCACATGGAATATGCCGCGAAAGAATTGAACAAGATCAATAATTATCGAGCTCCGAGAGATAAGATCATTTGCATCTTGAATGCATGTAAAATTCTCTTTAGCTTGCTCAGAGTTACCGATCAAGAAACAAATGCGGATGCTTTCATTCCCTTACTCATTCTTGTTATAATCAAAGCAAAGACTAAGAATATCATCAGTAATCTTCATTACATTGAGAGATTCAGAGGAGAAAATTGGTTAAATCATGGAGAGACGAGTTATTATCTTTCAACGATGCAGGGTGCGATTTCTTTTATCCAGAATATCAAAAGAGGAGATTTGACAATCGATGAGACCCACTTTGCTGCTCACATGGAAGCTTGGGAGGCTGAAGTACGTCAACGGTCCAGGGATGAGCCTGATTCAAGAGATAATGTTTCTGAAACCCCCAGCTCAGTAAGTTCGCCCCAGAGACAAGGAATTTTACCATCGAACGTTTTGTTGGCAAGCGCTGAAATGCTTACCAAATCAATTAGTAGTTTTATTGCTCCTGCAGAAGAAGTACCGGATCTGAATTCCACGGGAAATAGTGAGCGGCAGGATCAAATCGATTTTACCGAAGTTCAAGTGGATGAAACTTTCAGCCAACTTTCCGAAATATTTCCATCTCTTGACAAGGATATCATGAGGGATATTATAGTCATGAATAAGGCGGACTTTGAAGGCTCGCTTGAAGTTTGTCTACAACTTGTTAATGATATGTGACACTCCTTTGTTCCATAAATAATTTTTGTTTCGAATGCATTAGGTAGAGATCAATACAGCTTTTAAGTACGCGCGTCCCAGGAAGAATCTTCCGAAAGTCAAAATCAGTAATAGCCCACAACTACGTTTGCCCTTTAAGTTGGAGAACCTATGAGAAACTTATAGCATAGTTCTTTTCCACTTTTCAATAAAATGTGATCAAATTGCGAGGAGTCGTGGAAGGTTGAGACCGATGGTGCTAACACGTTACGGTTTTGAATGGACTCTTTGCCTGGTATAATCACCGGGGCTTGATTGAACTATTATGTTTGACATAG
>JAJMCO010000266.1:0-16162 GCA_030573015.1 Metschnikowia peoriensis | reverse complement strand
GTTTTGTTTGGGATCGCTTTGGACAAAATGTCCAATGAAAAACGTGAAAATGATGTCATTGGATTTACCAATGTGAAAGAGGTTTGGAAAACACAAGTATTCCAAAAGGCAAAAAAAGAAAAAAAAATAAAGCTTGTCAAATCAAATCACCGCCTGAATGATTTGTAATTGCCCACTTTCTATTGGTCGAGCGCTTATACTCATAAATCTTGGCGTGAATGAAGAGAGTGTCGGTAAAATAACAAGATCTCGGTTTTAGGGACCGCAAGTCCGATGCACGAATGCCGCACCTTTGTTTAGGAAAGTGGGGGGACGATTTTGCCGTTTCTTTGCCAAGAAAAGCTAGTGTGAATGCCTTGATGAAATTGGTGAGAAATAAAATGGTACCCGATGGTCTTAAAAAAAAAAAAAAATTCAGTGCCGGAGATTTGAGTTTGCGATATCAGGATAACGATATCGGCCATCTCCGAGACATTCCGGAAGTAAACAAAAAATCGTTAAGTGACTTATCGTCTCGCACAAGTCAACGCACTTTGAAATTCTTAGTGAAGCCACTCGAAAAGCAGTATAAGTCAATGTGCAGACTCTTCCCCGGCCTTCATGCGCCAAGGATATTTCTTAGCCGGAGTGACTTTTGCTGCTTCTCAATCTCTTCATACACTTGTAAGTTTCACGTTAGAGGCTATAATATCTTTGTATGTATCATTAGAAAGATACAGCTTGCGCTGCATTAAATTCTTCAAGCCAACAATACTTCTTGAAATGATTACATTCCATTCAGTTCTCTTACCGCAAGTCTTCACCAGCACTTGTAGTCGGCAATAATACGGCATACAACCAACTTACGTATGTGGCTTGCACAGAAGACGCAATTTGAGTGCAAATTCCCCACCATTTTTCCGAAATGCATGCACCCTCGATACATTGCATCGGGTGGCTGCATGTGTGGGCTGCGGCAAATGTATCTTATGGAATGTGTTATTCTAGATGGAATTTCCTAGAGAGTAAAAAACCGCTATTTCTGACTTTTCCAACTGATCAATTAAGAGAAGAATTGTTCATCCACTACTTTCATGCTTTTCCTAAAAGGAAATGGGATACAAAAACCAGAAATGCATTCTACAGAATATGGCTCAACATATCAATCTTCACCGGCTTAACTTGACATTTTTGGTTGCCCTCAAAATTTTCTAGGTATCTGGATTGGGAACTCAAATACGCACATGTGCATATCTGAGCTTCATTTGTTTTTTTTTTGTTTTTTTTTTTCTTTTTTTCTTTTATCTTCAGGACTTGACACGCTTGCCTCTATAAATTCTAGATTGACAAGATGTTAAGATAAAAGATATATCGTTTCTAATGAGCAATTTCTCTCTAGATCTCCACATCTTCAATTGAAAAGATTTAACTTAAACATTTTCACTTTGTTTTTCGTGAAAACATTTCTTCGGAATAAACGGGAGTGCCGCGGATCTTTGCGGATAAACTTAAAACAGAAAAAAAAGAAAAAAAAAAGAAAAAACAGCAGAAAAGTGTTTTCCTGCACAACATAAGCTTTTACTCAGTTAAGTCATGAAACGCCTTGCTTTCATGCATGTTTCCTAAAACATTCATCAAGGTTGCTTTGACCTCGCCCTTAGTTCTTAATCGAACAAAAGAAAGTTGACATAAAAATGTAACCCGATGAGATAATCACCGGAGACTTTGCATAAATTTGCAACCCTGTAGAGGTTTATACATTGGCACATTTCACATGAAAGGATAGCTCTTATCATCGGACTCCTTTGGATTTTTCCGGACTTTCAAAACATTCTTTCTTTTCTTTTTATTTTCTTTAAAGATAGACTCTGAATCTGGGAATTAAACTGCTTTAACTTTTATTTCTGGCCAGTCCGATAGTTTGAAATCACTGACAAACTTATAACCTTATTTCAGACAAAGAGAAACGAGCTTCAATCTTCTCTTCTAATACATATCACATTCATTGAACTTTGTTGCAGGTATCGACGCTCCTAAAAGGAAAAACCCAATTAAACAAACACTTTCATTTCCAAAAATAAGGGCTCAAAATGCAATCAAAAAACTATACACTTTGGGAGGAAAAAAATAAACAGGTCGAACTGAATGGGCTTGAAACATTACAGCCACCCTTCTTTATCTCCGCCGATTTGAATCATTTTGGAAAGACCCCACAAGAGACAAGTATCCAGGGAGATATCTCATCAGATGTGGATGATTTTTACGCTTCCTTGAATAAAACAAATCACAGTATATCCGAAAATGATTTCCGTTCACTTTTCTTGCCTGCCCAAGTATGTGATTTGATTGGGTCTAAGGATCTAAGTTTAGCTGGGAATCCGGGAATAGCTATACCGCCTTTTGAATACCTGCAAACCGGGGCTCCAGACTTGAGATTCCCTGAATTCGGCAATCCAATATGTTATAATGAGTCAAATACCGCTTACTACAATACAACCAATTTGACCAAGGAATCTAACATTCAGTCGCCAAATTTATGTCCAAAACCTAATAGTCAAATGAGCTCCAGCAAACATCTCACTACGAAATATGTTGTGCCTTCACCTCAAGAAAATAGGAGAAAGGAGCACTTACTGAAACCAATAGTGGAAGATAATTCTAATAGTGTTCATGAATTTTGCTTGAGTCTTATCCCACGGATTAATGAAGTGACGCCTCAAAATTATGGGGAATTTTTAGTGGGGGTTTTACGTGATTTTCTGAGACACATTCCTTTGGATATTTTCTACAAGTTGCTTTATAGTCCAGATCAAACCTTGACTGATTTGAAAGAAAATCAAGTTTTACCCAACGAAGCTCAGAAAGGCATTCAAATTTGTTCCTTCATCATCACCACCTTCAGATTACCAAAAGAGGGCATATGCTCAGAAGCGGTCGACTCCATCAATTACGCGCAACTCTCTTCAGTAAACTTTGAGGAATTTCTTAGAACACTCTTTGCAATAAAAGTCCTTTTTGACTTGATTGAAGAAGTTGAGCACGAAGATTCAAGTCTTCATACAATTCCTCGAACATCCATTTACAATGCATACTACGAAGTTTGCCATAAATTGGCCACTTCCGGAAAAGGTGAAACACATCAGTTAAGTTTCCATCGATTTCTTGTGATTGGTAAGGCCCAGTTTGGTCGAATTACTAATTTGACTTATCCAAAATTGAAATTGCGCCGTCTAGGAAGGAGGGGAAAATCCCGGCCTCACTATTTGGGAATAGCATGGAATAAAGCTATTGTTGATGAACAAATGAATCAGAAACTCGAACTAATGCTTCTGAAACCGGCAATTCGTTCTAGGACAATGATTAAACAAGACCACAACGATCAAGTTGAAGATAAGGATACATCATGCACGCCTTCACCTTCTGGAAATCCTTTTGCGGGATTATCTTCTCTGTTTTCTTGCTCAAAGTATAGCTTTGTGAGTATATCTAGCAAGTATCCAATCCAAGAATGCCTGCCGATACCAACAAATTATATTGGTGGCAAGGTTCCACAGCATTCCGGGTGGTTCAAAAAAGCTACTTCTAAATCTCAAAGATTTTTGAAAAATTTCAACATCGAAATGAGGCCTGTTATTCAAAGATTTCATCGGCAAGTTTTTTCTAACAGAAATCTGAAAGTGTTTGTTACTGACTTCACCACACAAATGAGGATTTTAGTTGATGCGGGTTCAAAAAAAGAAGGGTACTTGCATTTATACCTCATCTATTTGATTCAGATTTTCCCCATCGTGCTTACTTCTGATGAAGAAGTATCACCAGAACGTAAAGTTCGGGTTCGAAGTCGGCTTAATTTGTTTGTCACACTAATCAATGACGAAGTGTCAAAATTCCCAAAACAGGAACTAAACCACTTGCTCAACTTTTTGAATATAATTCGAAAGATGATTCACATTAGTGAGTTGTCACTGGCGCAAATCAAAACAGACTTGACCAATAACATCACCGAAGAGATTACCAAATCTTTTTATGATCCGGTTTCTATACAGCAGGGCTCTTGTATGAGGTCAATGATCGAAGCAATTTCCATCAGAGCTATCATTATGGGTTCCAAGGCTTTCAATTGTAAGATAGTGGCTCCGGCTGAATTTGGGCCCGACAATTCCAACTTTATTGTGAAAGTAGCAGGGATTTTTGCCGATTTCTCATGTATGGCTGCTAAAGGTCTACTTGAAAACCGAAAATCTGCTGCTTTGAACGGTACTAGCCTGCCCACAGACAGTTACCCATTTAAGATCTTCAAAACTCTTTTTGAACTCTTTCACAAAAGTTTTCTTTTGAATCCCGATATCCAGAAATTGCCGATTTCTATCATAAATTTCGCCATTTTCCAAATCCATAAGGAAACACATACCGCAAGCTTTAACGCTTTCAAAAGTCGAGACCACGAAATTTCAAAGCAAACTTTTAAGGCCTGGTGGATACACACAGCTCTTGCCGAAGAATATCTCCAGATCCTTGGTGAAATTTCAGCTTTGGGTGAGATTTTGAGGGAAGCTTAAATTGGTAATTTTCTTTCCAAGCAAGAAATATTCGGGTAAGAATGTTAGTATCGATGGGGCAACACATTCTTTGAGTGAAATAAGGCCCGCGGTTATAATTTTTTAGTACAAAACCTTACTGTTTCTTGTGTATTCATGTTTTTGATAGAGTAATAAAGGAGTGAAATTCAATGATAATCGGGGTGAGAAAACGTCGCTTTTACTTAAATCGCTTTTGACTGTAGATATCCTTTAGTTTAGTTTACTCGCATGGTCTTCTTTTTCTAAATTCAAGAGCAGGACCCAAAAGCACAATTTCATGAGATTGGAAGTAATGCAATGAGAAGAAAAAATCACCTCTCCACTTAAAATCGTCCTGAATTTGATTTTCAATAGATTAAATGATTGGAACTAAAGAGACAATGAGTCGAATAAAAGGACAAATATACAGTATAATGGTAAATTCCGCTTGCTTATAAAACTCAAAGTTCTCTAAGCCCTTTCCTTAATCCGTCTGAGCATTTCGAGTCCTTTTACTAATTCTGCCTCGGCAGTATTCCAGTCTTCATAATTCAATGCTGAAATGGCAAACTTAGCGTGTTTTTGGATCTTTCCAATTTGCTCAGTAGTGTCGACGATCGATTCAAGCGACTCCTTTGTCACGTGAGTAACTGTAGAAGAGGGTGTTCTCTGAGGAGTTGGCTTGGCAGGTGGCTCCGAATCTGCTTCTTTTTCCGGCGTAAAGACCTGGATTGACGATTTCTTATTGACTTGCGAAAGATCGTCATCCGGAAGAAATTTGGGTGCACCTGGCAAAGTAAAAGCTCTAGATTCGGGATCTGTTTCTGCACCTGGATCAAATCTGGGTGCACCAGGAAGTGTGAATGACGAATCTGGCGACGCTTTTGTTTCCAGTTTCCCTTCACTTTCTTTCTTTTCCTCATATTCAGTATCAATTAGCGGGTTAAATCTTGGGGCAGGAGGGAGAGGGAATCCAGACACGTCGTCCGATTTTGTTTCCAGAGAATTGATATCATGGACATCTGTAATTTCTTTTTTTCCCTCGTCTTTTTCTATTTCTTTTTCTGCTTCAGATTCGGGGTTTGGAGTATCCAAAGCAGCCAATTCCTGTTCCTCGCCTTTAATCGGTACTTCATCTTTAAGAAGCCTGCTCAATTGATATTTCAAGGCTTTAATCTTTTCCTTGGTAAATGCCACAAATTCCTGCTCTGTTTTCGCTTGGCCTCCGGTTGTTTTGGCATAATCTAGCGGCTCTGTGGCTTCCTCGTTCGAAAAAAGTGAGAAGAGTGACCAGAAATTGATCGTGGCACGCAATTTCTGGGCCAATTGTGGTTTTTTCAGCCCGTCATAAGAGTCTAAATCCTCTAAGCATCCGTGAAACAACTTGAATGCAAACACAAATACAAATTCAAGCGAAAGTTGTCTGCTGGAAAGCACGTGACGTACAGACTCATCATCTGCAGCGGTTTTACTCCGTTCGGTATCGTCCAAAAGAGCTATTGTGAACTCCTCAACGTCTTTCCCCTTTTGGTGAAGCTTGTGTGTCAAAATGTGTTCAAGCACGTACAATTTGCAGTAGTAACTAACCACTGGATTCACTTCAAAAAGCTCCACCAGTCTTGCGATAAAAGGACCCACCAGACGGTCGGTTTTCAACAGTTCAGGAACAGAACCAAGCGTGATCATGGATATATATAAGTGTAGATTATTTCAAAGATTTGATGGAAATTGAGTAGAACAAATTATGTAATTTATCAAATTTTTTTTGTGGTAGGAAATCGGGGATTCAAATTGTTATTTATTTTTTATTTTTTATTTTTTGAGACCTCAGTCAAGTTATGATTGAGGTTGTGGCGTTGTGCATGCTGCTAATACTGCGATAACGGCGAAGATTCGGGGAGGTTGGGGTTTTAATCAGTACTGCAATGATTCAATGAAAAGTTAGAAAAAAGAAAAAAGATTTTTCTGAATTCTAGAAAAAAAGAAATTCTAAAGGCTTCTTGTTGATCGGATATTTCTTGGTTTGGATTGGTTTTAATCGATGTATTTCTATCCTAGTGTCTTATCTTGCCGCAACTTGCTACAGTAATTATGCGAGCATAGGAGCTCCATATGTGAAATCATTATCGTATTGTTTAAGGCAATACAGTTAGGAAAAAGAAATTTTTTTCTTTCTCATAACCGAGAATATTAAAACTTCCTGTTTTATGTCAATTTGACAATTTTTATTTTACGGTGGCAAAACATAGGTGTGGGGAGATTAGCAAGTATACTGAACAGAAAAAAAAAAAACAGAAAAACACGTGACTAGATGAATCAATTTTAAGGTTTGATGCTACGAACTGCCAGTAACCTAGATACGATCAAAATAAAGCAAATATCATTCTGAAAAGTGTCAGATTATTTTCTTTTTCTTTCTTCGCCTGACACGAGTCATCGCAGGAATGTTTCCATATCAGTTTCTACAGTCACAACCATCAATCTTCATTTCTCATATCATGAACATTTGACACAACAGCCTTTCGTTTTTTTCTTTTCTTTTTTTTTTTCTTTTTAGCTTTTCAGGCCTCTGCTTACTATATACAAGTTTTCTATAGACCTCAACTACCAGTTTCACGGTTGTTTAGTGTAAATCAGGCATGCGGAGAATCTCGCCTTCGTTATTCGCAGTATCCTTCTGCAACAAGGCCAAGATCTCGGAGTTTTTCCATTTTTCAGGCAAGGGCGTGACGTCGTAGTTCTTGGTGGCCCAATAATAAATGTCCCAGTCGGCTTCATCAAGAAGCTGGTCGTATTCTGTCAACTGTTCTTTCGAAAAAGTGTGGAGGTGTTTTTTGGCAAATCTCGACAACAACAAGTCGCTTTCCAAAATGCCTCTTTTCCGAGATTGGTAGGTCAACCGAGCACGCATCACTTCGATCAGTTCGTTGGTCCGGACAATCGGATCGATTCTTGACGCAAGTTCATTATACGAAGGGTTTTGAGGCTTGCCATGATTAAGAGCACGAACAAAACGCAAAGATTTGGCAGATTTGGAGAAAATGGCACGTGCAGAAATCATGGGGATAGTTCGAGTTTGGAAAATAAATAAAAAAATAATAACTGGGTGGTGTAAGATTTGATTCTTGTGGAATATGGAAAAGATGGAAATGAAATCGGGAGGACTTCGCCTTGCGGAGGTTGATGGCTAGGCCAAGTCACGTGCGCGGGGTGAAGGTTCCGGGGCAATTTAGGTAATATACTAAAACGAGTGTTTTTTTCTTTAACACATCTTCTTCGTCTTTTTTTATTTTCTTTTAATTTTTTTTAGTCTTTTTATCTTCGTGAGAGATGTCTGAAGCATCTATTTATCATCTTCATCTGAGATTAAGTGAGACTAGTTATTGATATTACTATTAACTATTATGTGCCAGCAAGGCTGTGGCCGAGAATAGACCTCGCTTTAGTGCCCATATATATTTGATATCTCGTAAAAGGTTGATATTTGGGGGATAAGGCTAGACAGCCCGAAACTTGGCAGCGATAAACACAATCGCCTTCTTGCTTTTATTTAATTTTGTTGTAGGCAGTTTAGGCAAAGGCAAATTATTTGATCTACGTAACTCTTAGAAAAACAGCTCTGAAGTAATGCCACTACTGGTCACATGATCTTTTGGCCCCACGAGTGATTTCGAGTTCAAATAGTTCCAAAAAAAAAAAGTATTGAAAAGCGGATCTGAGACTTGTAAAGAAACGGTTACTTGCTAGAACTTGTATCAAGCCAGAAACTAGCCTTTCAAACAGATAAGAGAGTCCTAACCTTTGTTTTAATAGATTCAACACTGTGTACTTTTGGGCGGAAAATCTAAGTTATTGTTGCTTTCTGGGCAAAAGCAAATAAGAGCACCAGAGAAAGAACCGGAATTTTTTAGGGAAATGAGAGATGAGAAATGAAAACTGCTCTGTTGATCAGGAGAAGAAAGCTCACAACTTATCTTTTTTTAAAAAAATGCTCATGAAATTAAAGTTGGATGTCCAGACTTGCTAATACATAAAGCGATGCCAACAGAGATTTTCTTTGCCAGTTTATATCACAGTGTATCTTAAGAAATGAATGGATACAAGAGAAAATATACATATATATATGAAGTAGGAGCAAAAAGTAAGTAAGTAAGTTAAGAGAAAGTGAAATGCGAAATTAAATCAACATTATCAATTAGGTCGACCGTAGAAATTTCAAATAAACCAATATCTTGAAGTTTTAAAAAGGAAATTTTCTGCTGCTTCAAATCAAACCCCTTTTTTGAACTTTTAAACGAGAAAAAAAAAAATTCTTTTTTTAACAAAAATGAATATTTTTCAATTGTTCATTCTGGCCGCGATTCCACCATTCGTGTGTCGGAAAACACTGCAAATCGCCGGCACCCTGATCCTTCAGAGTACATCAATATTTTGTGGAGATTACCTCTACTACTTATTCTTGCAAAGAGTTATCAACAGTCCTTTTCTTATTTTATTGAATTGACGCAAACCGCAGAAAAAAGAAAAAAAAGAAGAAACCAAGGAAGGGATACCAGGTGGTTTGAAGCAATAATTTGAGTATTTTGGAATGCTGATCCAAAAGCGGTATGCACTCTTTTTCTTAAGCGAACAAAGATATTATGATATTATAAAAATGAAAAATAGGAAAAGATTTCTGTATTTAGCGTTCATTCTCCTATTTTTTTTTCTTCACATTTACATCCCACGCCTTTGTCTTTCAATTAGCAAGAAAACATTGTTAGTTAACTAGTATCTACATGACTAATATTCCCAAGCAAATCTGTCCTATTTCGCACGGGGCCAATAAACCAAGGCCCCAAAGATGGACCGGCCTTAGGAGTCTAGAAACGAGATTAGCAGGGTTTTTCAGGAAAGGAATAACAGAAGAAGAAAAAAGTAAGAAAAAAACTTTTCAAATTTCAAAATTTCAAACTCTTCCTGTCCAATCACTCAAATATCATAATATCTTTACGATTCATGAGATTTTTTCCTCGAAAACATTGACCCTGTATTCCTGGAATCACAATTTATTATAAGGCCACGGCTCACTCACTGGGCCTGTGTTTTTTGGACCCGCGCGCTCTACACAGAATTCATCAACCTGCGTCAGTCAACCAACACTTAAAGGCCTGAATAACTTATTGAAGAAGAAAAAGAAGAAGGTAAAAAGAAGCAAAAGCAGAATTAAAAACAAAAAATATCGGCTTTTTTACTTTCACTAACCCTGACGATTTCAAATTGAATAAAAGATTGTGGGAACTTGGATAATTCCCAGTACATGAAACTCCTTGAATTGTTTGCATAAACACACCTTCACAATCCTTCTGCTTAACGATGGGAAAAGCAGTATCCAAACTCTCCAAAGAGGAAATCAAACAACTACGTGACCGCACACTTTTCGACAAGCGGGAACTACAGCAATGGTATAAGGGTTTTTTGAGAGATTGCCCCAGTGGCCAGCTTTCGGAGGAAGAATTTGCCAAAGTTTTCAAGCAGTTTTTCCCCTTTGGCGATCCAACCGATTATTGCCACTATCTCTTCCGTATTTTCGATACTGACAACTCAAAATATATTGATTTCAAGGAGTTCATCATTGCACTTTCGCTCACGGCGCGTGGCGACATGCAACAAAAACTCGATTTCACCTTCAAACTTTATGACTTGGACCGTGACGGCAAGATCTACTATAAAGACGTACTTGCTGTTGTATCATCTATCTATAAAATGGTGGGGCCCATGGTTGCCTTGCCCGAAGACGAGCGTACGCCCGAGCTCCGAGCTGCAAAGTTGTTTCTGACCATCGACAAGGATAAGGACACCGACTTTTTGGACTTCAACGACTTGAAACGTGTCGTCAAGGCCGATCCGGCGCTCATCAACTCATTAAACTCCTACGAAGGCTTGGTATAAGGGTGTTTCTGGATAATCCCCTTCCTGATTAGAAATTAATACATGTCCCATTTAGTTCGTCTTTTGGCTTATTGCTGTCCCTCGACGGCTTCGAGTAAACCGTCTAGTAATTCATCCACCTCATTAATATCCACGCCGGTGCAACTGCTAACAACCTTCTTGAACTGCGCCGTAAGTTCTCCGTAATCCACCAAGGTCTCCAACTCTTTCTCAAGGGATGTGTTCACATCCTCGTATGCTTTCAATCTGGCTCTCAACACTTCCAGAGGCGGGAGTGATTGAAGAAGTTCTGGAGTTGGTTCAACATTCTCGCCCTTAGCAAGTTTATCATAAATTTCTTTGATAATAAAGGGCTCATCGGCATCGTATTTTTCGAAAGACGAAACGTCCATCTCCCATTCAGTATTGAAAACGTCGTCGTCACCAAGACTTCCGAGCTCTTTTTTAAGCATTTGCATTTTGTCGTTGATATTCATCATTTGCAACTTCATGGTATCAACCAGCGCCATTTTCGCGGCGATGTTTTTTGCTATGAGACGGTTATTAGCAGTGACGATGGTGGCATCCCTGAGCTCCTTATTCAAGTTATTGATCTCGGCCCTTTTGGAATGGATCACACTTTCGTACTCTTCATTAGTGTTGCTCAAAAGATCCTGTATAGACTTGAAGATCTTATTTGAAAGAAGCGAAGAGCTGGAAACCTCGCTGGTGGGGGTGAGTTCCTTCAGGTTTTTGCTAGGAAGAGATTCCTCGTCATCAGCCTCACGAAGTTCAGGAAATGGAAGCAGTTTGTTCCAGAACTCCATACCTGTATGAACGAGCAGAATCAAATATGCATCGTTTTCACCATCAGCCTCAAGGGCCTCTAGTAATGCGTTCGTAGTTGCAGCCGACACCGGGTTATTTTTAAACAATTTCCGAGCTTCAATCACTTGATTGACGCAATCAAAACTAGTGGGCTTCATCCCCATACTATTTGTCAAGGTCAAGTCTGCATTGAGCTCGAGCAAGAGGAACACATACCACTTTAAGCCATTTTCGCCGGCCAAGTGAAGCGCAGTATTGCCGCTTTTAGACTCCTGAGCGTTAACGATTTTGTGGCACAAGGTTTCTAGGTGTGACTTTTTGTCTGAGCTAGCCATTATCCACTCGACAATTTTGCCGAGGTAAAACTTGGAACTTTTTGGATTCTTAATCGCCAGAAGAATTAAGTAGTGGAAAAATGATTGATTGTTGTTATCAAATAGCCACAAGTTAGGCCACAACCATGATTCGAGCATGCTCGAAAAATTACCCTTGACCATTGCGTTCGTCACTTGAATCGTTGCCGTTAATGGCGACTCGCCTTTATTATCACCACGCACGGGAGAGCAGACCTTGAGCTCAAGAAGGCTCTGGGCCAAATTTTCACAAGCTAATGTTGCCGCATAATGTAATGCGGTTTTTCCACGCTGATCTAAGGAAACATCGAGCACCGATGCTGGTGGCAAGTTCTGGTACTTACACTTATCAAAAATGGTCTTGAAGCGCGTCTCAACGTCGAGTTTAGTGAAGTTATCCTTTTCGTCTGATTTAAAGAGTTCGTGAAACAGAAGCTTGGCCTCAGCCACAAGCTCACGCGATTTTTCATCAAGCGCTAATGGCGGTAATGTGTACGGGTAGTTTGTATTTCCTGCAACCAACTTTTTCAAACTAACGCCTAGTTTCTGGGCGTTGCGTGGGGTACCACCAAAATTGCTGATTTTCCGCTTTTTCGTTGGCGAATCTAAGTACGCGTCGGATTCTTCTTCATGAGATGCGCGTTTCAGAGGTGACGAAGGCGACGAGCCGGAGCCAGACCCAGAACCAGAACCAGAACCGGCGCGAGAAATAGGGGCGGGGTGATCAAGTTTGGGGAGAGTGTCGAAATCGTGAACATCGACCAAAAATAAGCCCTTTGTGAGCCTGTAAATGTCAAATTTCACTGCAATCAGTATAGCCTTGTCAAAGGGGATCCAGAGACCACGAATCTGACGCACTTCATGGAGTGAAAAGTCGTTGAAAAGAGGTAACGAATTGGCAGCAGCATCAGGCAAGTATTGCGTGTTGGTGGTGATTTCGTTGCGCAAAAAAGCGCTAATTTGCGCAGCCGTGTAATGTTCTAGTTTCACCAAGATCTCAAGCATCTGCGACACGTTGACATACGAGTCTTGGACTCGGCGCAAAACAACACAAACATCAGAACCCCTGGCGGTGGCTATTTGTAAAGAAAGCTGGATAAATTTCTGGCCAGAATACACCGCCAGGCAAACCTTGGGCACGGGTTTTTTTGTGCTGGACGCAAATTGCATGTTGCCGACCGGCGTTTTATGTAAATGAGTACCAAACAATTGGTGGGATATCGAGTTTGTGGTGGTGTCACCAATATGTTGGGGAGAATCCATTGCAATGTATCAAGACAAGTTGTTGTTGTTTTTTTTCTTGTTGTTTTTTTTGTTTTTTCTTTTGTGGTACACAAGAAGAAAACTTGACTTTAAACTAACGAGGGAATTTCAAGGTTTAAAGATAAAATTAAAGGCCGTGCTTTTCTGTTTCTCTCTTTCTTTTTCACTTAAGGGGCGAGAGAGGGGTTGAAGAGCGGGTACTGTTTTCGTTTGGCCAGCGTTTTCTATTTTCTTTTTTTTTTTGTATATAATTTCTGAAGTGAGCGACAGATTCTTCAACGCGTGAGGTTCCTTTATAGAGTGCCGGAAAAAGCCAACGTAAGGTTTCTGCAAGAATGAAGAGAAAAAAGAAAAAAAAAAAAAAAAAAACAAGCAATGGCTTTTTTGAGAAGAAAAATTGTGTGTATGTCTTAATTAAACACTGGGTTTTGGGGATAAAGCGCTAAAGTAAGGGACATGGCGGGAAACTGGTTGCGTGGGTTTTGGTGAACCCCGACCGCAAGACGTGTAGACCCGTGCCTCCCGCGAGAAAAGGAAAAAAAAAAAAAATATTATTATATTACTATGAAACAGTAAACGTGAGTGCTGTGTGTGTATACACGAAGGGAGAAATAAAAGTGGGACACGTGTAAAGTGATACACAACTTTTTTATTCTGAAAACAAAAATAAAGGATTTAAGAACCCCGCTTGCCTATTTCATTCCATAATATTTTTTGTTTACTTACAACCTTCGGTGGAAAACTGACTGCTGGATTCGAGTCGCGTACTGCACATAGAAGTGGGTTTTCTGGCTGGCGCGCGAGCCGCACACAGCTTTAAATTTTAATTTATTAGGTAATCAGTTGAGAGGCTCAAGGTTGCTTTTCTTCCTAATTTGTCCATTTGCCCGAAAATTCTCCCCGGTTTCAGAGCAGAAAGATTATTTTTTTTCTTTTTCATTTGACTGAATTTTTCTTTTTCCAGTTTTGGAGATCAATACTCTCAAATTAAATCTACATTTCTAAGTAGTTACCAGTTAGTAATTAACAGCAATTGGTAAATGCTTGAAGCGAGGAAAAACTGGCCATTCTAAAACATCAGTTTCTGATCGAAGTGTGCCAAGAAAGAGTAATTTCAACATGTTGGTTTTCCGCCTTTGATAAATTTTAAGTAATTCTATGCTTTCTGGGTTATTTCTTTTTAGTGAAGTTTTGGGAACTATCCTACAGAAGACAATTAAATTAGTGATTAGTGATTAAACGTGCGAAGTAAAAGTCAACTTTTTCATACATTTAATGCGAAAAGTTCTTGTAATTCCCACTTTTCCAACGTATTTCCCATTAATGACAATGAGTATCTTTCGAAATTATCTACTTCACCACGTTGAATTAGAGGAAGAATTGATCTGATTTTGTTTTCGTCTGCAGCACAGCTTCCCATGCAGATCATAAAGACAAAATTGCACCGGAAAATCATCTTTCGATAGACAATTTTCCATCGAAATTTCGGGCTCTTTCCTGAAATAAATGGGTATTTCGAAGGATACTGCAGGCCTCACATTACATAAAGCCTCGTGAATAGTCAAACGTGAATGTTTATTCCAAATGGCACCTCGAGTAGAGATTCGCCTTGCTTCCACTGCTGACAGTATTATAGCGAGAACAAAAAGCAATGACTTCATGTGAATAATTCTCAAGACCAGAGTGTAGATTTATGGGCTTTCCGAGGACTAAAAGTAGAAAGAGATTGGGTTCTAGAGCGGGTCCCTAAAGAAAAGAAAAAGAAAAAAAAAAGTGTCTAAACTTGGGTTAAATTCTTTCTACTTTATAGTCTTAAGAATGTGGCAAAAGTATTACATACTTTCTGAGCATACTTTAGAATTACTCTTTTCTCTCAATTTCCATGATTCCCACAGTTTTGAATTATTAAAGTCCGATTATTTCACCGGCATGGAAATTGGAAATTTGGATAAATGTGTGAAATTATCGGCTGCCACTCTTCTCGCTGTTCCTTCTTTTTTACTGCGCAAAAGTTATGTCCTCCATTGGAATAAATTTCAAGTATGGCCCTTGGAATAATCAAGTGTAAACAAAAAAAAAAAGAAAAGAAAAGAAATAAATAAAAATACTACCTCTTCCCATTTTTCCCAATTCAATCCTGCTTTACGTAAACAATCGGTTTGAAATTCCCGGTTATGAGTATTCCTGACATATAGATTCTAGCTGCTGAGCACTGATCAGTGATCATCAAGCAGCGAGCATCGAGCATCGAGCATCGAGCATCTCACGGTTCTTAAGATTTATCAGGTGAAGAAAGTAAAATACACCACATTTTTGATGAAAGGAAGATCATAGATTTTCACCTAAATAATTATCTATATATTTCAGCAAAACCCGCCTGCAATTTTTTTTTTTTTCCACACATTGTTCTTGCAAGATTTGTTTCCAACATTTGTTTCCAACATTCCATCTGAAAAAGACAGGAAACATAATCTACACCAAATACACCAAATACACGAAAATTCCTCAATAATCCCAATTGCAAATGGATTATTCCGACCGTGTCAATTCCAAAAAAGGTGCTGGAGCACTTGCAGATAAACAGGAAAGCAATGTGCATACAAAACGGAGAATCAAAGAACTTTTGACCACCCAAGTTCTAGATTTGGACCGTGACCCATATGTTTTCCGGAACCACTTGGGAATGCTCGAGTGCCGGCTTTGCCTCACGACACATACAAACGAGGCGTCGTATATTTCACATCTAGGCGGGAAAAAACACGGCTTGAACCTTGAAAGGCGGCGTATTTTAGATGAAAAGTTTAATAAAACACCACAACAAAATAATGGTATTTCCTTAACGTCTGTGGAAAAACACTACTGGAAGAAAATCGGGCGTCCCACTTTCAAAATCACCAAAGTCCGTCTGCCGGAACTGCTTCAAATGGGGATGCTTGTACAAGCACAGTTTCCTCAAATCAGTGTGCAAGAACCGGTGTTCCGTTTCATGTCTTATTATGAACTTTCGCCGAAGAACCAAGCAGCGGGAGGAAAATTCCTACTCAAGGAAAAGACAGATTATGAAGAAGAAGAGGACGTGGATCCTAGTAAATGGCAGTATTTGGTGCTTTCAGCCGAACCTTATGAAAACATTGCCATTGCATTTCCCGGAGGTAAATTCGTTGATAAGCCTGCGGGAGACGAGATGTCGAATTCGTACTGGTGGTTTTGGGATGCAGACTCTAAGGAATTTTTCCTTCAAGTTATGTTTAAATGAGGGACTGAAGTTAT
>JAJMCO010000265.1:0-16261 GCA_030573015.1 Metschnikowia peoriensis | reverse complement strand
CAGGTGGTGCTGAGCATTGCGCTTGTGGAGTTGCCCCGCAACGAATGGCCCGAGTTGCTCCCGATAATCACCGAGCACACGAAAACAGAACAGCCGGTGCCGGTGAAACGTGCGTGTTTGTTGGCCATCGGATACATTTGTGAAAGTGCCGACGCCAACGACCCGCTGCTCATTGCGCAGTCGAACGGTATCTTGATTGCAATTGTCCAGGGTGTCCAGGCGACAGAACCCTCGGTGCAAGTGCGTCTTACTGCGCTCAATGCATTGATCTACCTGTTGCAATTTATCAAGCTCAACTTCCAGCGTGAGGGTGAGCGGAACTTCATCATGCAAGTGGTGTGTGAGGCCACCCAGGCTGACGACGCTGAGTTACAGGCTGCTGCATTTGCATGTCTTGCGCGTATCGTACAGTTATACTACCAGCACATGGCGTTGTACATGGAAAAGGCATTGTATGCGCTCTCCATCACTGGTATGCAGAGTTCTAACGACAACGTCGCTTGTATGGCCATCGAATTCTGGTCCACCATTTGTGAGGAAGAGTTTGAAATTGCATTCCAGCTCCACGAGTGTAATGAGCGTGGCGAACAGGCCCCACATGACCTTGTTTCTTACAACTTTGCACTCCTTGCATGCCGTGAGGTCTTGCCCGTCTTATTGACTTTATTGACCAAGCAAAATGACGACCCAGAGGATGACGATTGGTCTGTGGCCATGGCCGCCGGTTCGTGTTTGCAACTTTTCGCGGGCTCTACTGGTATGTACGTGGTTGAACCTACCTTGGGTTTCTTTGCCGCTAATATTGGTCTGCCTGAATGGCGTAACCGTGAGGCCGCCGTCATGGCCTTTGGCTCCGTTTTGGAAGGTCCGGATGTCGAGCAATTGCGCCCTGCCATCCAAGAAGCTCTTCAGCCTATCATTGCCTTGGTGTCAGATCCCACCGTTCAGGTCAAAGAGACCGTCACGTGGTGTCTCGGTAAGATTGCTGAGGTTGCGCTCAGTGCCTTGAATCTCGACACTGATTTAGAGCCCTTGTTGCAAGCGTTGTTGCACGGCTTAAACGATCATCCTAAGGTTTCTGTCAACTGTTGCTGGACCTTGATGAACCTCCTCGAGCAACTTTGTGCCGATGCCGCTCAACAGGAATCCAGCATCATGTCGAAATATTACCACAGCTTTATCCCAGCACTTGTTCAGCTTTCGGGTAAAGAGGACAACGAATTTAACTCTCGTGCCTCTGCATACGAGGCGTTGTCTGCATTTGTCTCATACAGTGCCAATGACTCCATGCCTATTATCCAGCAGATTGCCACTGAGGTACTCGGCAGATTAGATGCTACCATTGCCATGCAACTGCAGTCATTTGGTCCTGAGGGCAGAGCTTCTTTGGAGGAGTTGCAGATCAACCTTTTGTCTTTGTTGACCACTACTATCCGTAGACTTAGCAGTGAGGTCCTGGGAGCTGCCGATAGCTTGATGACCATGTTCATTAAGCTCTTGGATGCACAAGAACCCAACGCCTTGATTGAAGAAGATATATTCATCGCCATCTCTGCTGTCTCCAGTTCAGTTGGTCAGGGCTTCTTGAAGTACATGGACTCGTTCATTCCATATTTGACCAAGGCCTTGCGTAACGTTCAATCGCAAACATGTGTTACGGCTGTTGGCTTTGTAGCTGACTTGGCCCAGTCCCTTGGTCCAGCCATCTCTCCCTTTTTGGAAGGCTTGATGTCAATTTTAGGAGAAGACTTAAATGACGAAGACGGCAAGCGCGAATTGAAACCAGCTGTTTTATCTTGTTTTGGTGACATTGCTGGTGTAATTGGTGAGGGCTTTATGCCCTACATGGGCGTTGTCGTGCAAATTTGCTCACAGCTTGCCACAATTGCACCAGAAGACAGCTCTTATGACGCTCTCGAATATGCTACGTCCGTAAAGGAGGCTGTATTGGATTGCTATGTCGGTATTGTCAGCAGTCTAAGCTCGAACCAAGAGCAGTTGTTCGCATACCTCGCGCCAATTTACCAGTTGATTGAGCAAATCTCTGGAGATGTCGAGATGTCCTCAAATGAATCGACCGCCAGATCTGCGGTCGGCTTGTTGGGTGACATTGCCGCCATGTATCCGGACGGACAATTACGGGACTACTACGACCAGCCCTGGGTTACCTCTTTCATCAAGAAAACGAGGGCCAACGTCACCTTCACACAGCAAACAAAGGATGCGGCCAGGTGGGCGAGAGATCGCCAAAAGCGCCAGATCGTTTAAGATACACAACCAGTACCTGATCGCGATGGTGCGGGTCCAAAGGATACTCTAGCGAGCTCTCCCGGACGTGTGCTATTGACGCATTACATTTTTACTCTACTCTCTTGAACCTCGAACCCCAGGCAACGGCCTGGGGTTACTTCTCTCATCTCTATATACATATACCACCCATTACAACTCTCATCTCATCTCATCTCATCTCTTGCATCTTAAACCGGGACATTTCTCCGCAGGTTCTCTTTCTCTAAGTGATTCCTCTCCCAATTACATAATTCAATGATAAATACACGCATTTCTCTAGACACTGCTAAGATCCGACCGTGCACGAGTTCCCATAAACTCTTTTCTTTTTTTTCTTTTTTTTTGGTTTTTGTATCTCTTTTTTTCTTGGTTCCTCTCGCTTTTCAGGTTGAGTCGCGTTCCTTCATCGTGGCGTTTGTTGTTTTTCTTTTTTGTTTTTTTGATAACTGATTGTCGCTTAAATTGCAGCACCAACAATGGAATACAATCCGGTGCCGTTTTACCACACGTACATATTGTACGAGCCCAGTGACCTTGTGTCGACGGCATGTGTCCAATTTTCGCTTTTGCCCATCTACGTGATGGTTTTTTATACATCGTGGTTTTTGGTGACTCGCGAAATCCAGCCGGTGATTACAGTTGGTGGACACGTGGTGGGTGAAATTTTCAATGCAGTAATCAAACATTATGTGAAACAGCCGAGGCCCGAATTTCATAGGAATTTCGGTGATGGTTCTTTAGTACTAGGCCACGGCATGCCGCTGGCTCATTCTCAATTTATGGGGTTCTTTGCTAGTTTTTATATATGCGTGGTTTTCTTGCAAGTCCCCGGCACAAAATCGTATAAACTAGGGGCCCTGGCTATCATGGCCGCCGTAAGTGTAGGCGTGGCGTTTTCACGCGTCTATTTACAATATCACACCACGCCACAAGTCGTGGTGGGTATAGCTGTCGGTGTGATTTGGGGACTTGTGTATTTTATTGTGCTGAGCTTGGCACGTGACGTGGGGTTGGTGGATTATATACTTGAATGGCGGATTGTGAAGTTTTTCGGCATCAGAGATTCGTACTACTGGAATTACCGGCTGTTTAAGCAGGAGGCAGTGGATTTGCAACGGTTGAAATCGGCTCAGGCGCCTAAAACAGTGATCTTACGGAAGTAGCTATGTATTATTAAGAAAAAAGATTTCGACGGCGTATGCCATGATAAAGTATGTGATGTGATTGTAAAGGAGGCGTGGGATAATTAAGAAGTATCAAAAATCATCCCATTCGTCATCGTCCTTATGTTGGTTCAAGCTGTCGCTGCCCATAGCAGGCAACTTCCTCTCATTTTCTGGCTTTTTAAATCCAAACGCACGGTCCACGCTTGGGCCTTGCAGCTTTGTGCCCAACTTTCCGAAAAAGGAGCCCACTGACTCGTTGAAACCCTTTGTGTTCACATCTTTTGTGAAAGTGCTGAATGTCTCCTGGCCATATTTACCGGTTTGCTGCATTTTCTGGCCAAATTGGGCCATTGCACGTTTAGTTTCACCGCCAAGCTCACTGTCTTGTAATTGGTTAAAACCGGGTTTGATTACAGACTCGTGCACTTCATTAACAGATTTGGCCACGGTCGACAGAAAGAGACTCCAGCCTTTAGTCAAAGTACCCAACGGATCTTCCTGTAATGCGTTCACAGAAAACCCAGAAAGCAGACCCGCGTTGTTGTTATTTTGTCGACTAGCCGCCGATGGAGTGTTACCAAAACCGGCATATTTTCCACCCTGCGATGGTGGTAAGTTCTCTGGGCGTTGCTGGTTTTGCAGCCTGACTTTTTCAAGGTACGCTTCGGTTTGCGCCCGGTCTACAGTGATTGGCGCCTGTTTTTGGTTTTGTGTTTGCGTTTGCGTTTGTGTTTGCGCAATTCTAGCAGACCTATCGACGGGCACAAATGGCCGGCCCTCTACAAGACAGGTCAAGTATTGCTTGTAATCTTCTGCCACGTGATTATCGTATTTTTCTCTGTGCGGCAAGTGACTATCAATACCGTTTTTTTCGAGATATTCCCGGCAATTATCGTTACCGCCCTTTTCCATACGAAGCACTTCTTCCGGTTTGAACAGATCCATGGTGATCAGGCGCACAAACGAAATATGGACGCCCAAACCACGATGAATTCCAGCACATTCAAGGCAAATGAAAATGCCAAATTTGGGCAGCGCCCATTGCGGGTTGAACGCGGCACAGTCCGCGCATTTCTTGTTGCCCTCTTGTTTTTGTAAAAGCAAGAGCTTGCGGCGGTTTTCCGGGTCGATCGACATAATAGAGTTGGATGTTATAGATTATATGTATTTTTTTTGTTTTGAGTTCTAGATCCAGGTTTGCTGGACACGGCTGCTATCTCGTCTTTGGTATGCTGTATGCAGGCTGTCGTGCGCGAGGGTGTTTCGAGGCGTCTGCTTTTCTAATGAATCGTCTAAATTATGGTGATACTGAGATGCACAGCATGCTCTAGTTTTCAGGTTTATGGCCCATGTTAATCTGAAAACGGGGTTTTGAAAAAATATTTATTCAGCTTTTTTTTTTCAATAACCTTTCCCTCGGGCAAAATTTGTGGGATAATTCTCATAACTGAGTTCTTGCGATCACATCACGTGACAAAGCTCGAACCGGGCCCAACCTTGTTTCGAAGATGGATTTTTCCCATTAAGCACTCGCTTTTTCGTCAGAACCGAGTGAGCAAACAAAAAAGAGAAAAGAAAGACACGGTGTAAAAAAAAAAACATTCGAGCTCAATGTAAGAGTGAAGAAAAAAGTTGTTTGAATGTCCTGTTTGTCCACTGTTTGTTTGGTTTTTTTTACACATTGAATTGAGAGCAGAGCTACCTATTTCTGATGAACTTCAAGCGAGAGATTGTCGGAATAGAAAAATTAAACGGCACGATCATGGTCGAACCGGTTCGAGCGGTTTTGGTTGAAAACGGGATAAATAACTAGAAGCGCAAGTGGTTTAGTGGTAAAATCCAACGTTGCCATCGTTGGGCCCCCGGTTCGATTCCGGGCTTGCGCATTCTTTTTTGACAATTTTTCTGTAATAATTCGGGCCTTTATTCAACACAAAAATCCTGGTTCCTAAAATCCCCTGATCTTTTTTCTATTTTTTTGTACATTGTAAGTCGCGCAAATCTTTAGGATTTTTGTTAGTGTGCATTCAAAATGCGCACGAGCTGCTGTTATAAATCTAGTGGATCAATTAAATCTGCGAGTGTTTTCGCTCTTGATGATGATTTAACGGGTAATTTCGCAAGTGTTTCTACGATTTTAGGTAAACACACGTTGATTAGCCGACTTTATTGATTATTGAAGATAGAATTCTTGAAAATAAGAAAAGAGTGGACTTCAAGGATGGCCAATCAGCCCATCCCCGTGATATCTAAATGAGAATAATTTTAAAACTTTGAATAATCATATGAAATAGACTACACTCCAAGACTATTTTGAGGAGTTTTTGTTTCATTTTATTTTCCATATGGCGCCTTTCTTTGGCTTCGTATTAACCTACTCCTAAGCTCTTCTTCGTTTGAAAAATGATATAAAAGCCGATTGTAATCAACTTGTTCGCTGGTTTTCGGTTAACATGCTTTCAGTTATTTTTGTATGCCCCATTAATCGGAAAATGCAGGGGAACTTCTGGTTCAAAGGCTATCGTAAGGCTCTCGGTTTTATGGTGCTAGTATCAGAATGTAGTTCTTGAGGAAATGGTTAAAATGAACGGTGTATCACCATCTTCTTTTTACAAACCATATTATTTATTCTCGGAATATCATGTAATAAGGTAGACTTCTGACCACTCGAACAGCTTTCAATACCAGCCAAGCAAAAAAAAAACCATGACTCTTTACTCGGGTCTAAATATCAAGCACAACGTACTCGAAGCACATGCGGTATTTTCTAGACAAAGTCAAAAGTATTATGAGCGTTCGCTAGACATTACAAAGGCTTTAGACTAGTTTCTCAAGTCTAATAAGAGTGGTTACGTATCCTATATACGGGTGAAGACCTTGGGGAGAAAAACAGCTGGCATAATAGTACCAATTTCGACTTTGGCTGGTTTTTGCGGGAAAGGCACTCACGGAATGTAAATCTTATATGAGCCCCGAATCTTCTTATGAGAATCTTTTTGTGAGGACGAAGGTTTTGCATGTAGCAGAGAAGTATATTCAAAGAAAGATCAATTGGGACACTCGCGATTCAAATGTGAGCCGGGGCCATAAAGCGAAATTTTTATTCAATTTGGACGAAAGTCGAGCAGTTTTTGGAAGTTGAAAGATCTATAGAGAAAATTCAGCCATAAACACCGGCTGAAGAAAAGTGTTTCAGTGAGATCAAAGAACATTTCGAGCTTGATTTACGTTTGACCGTGGGGTCTTTATGTAATAGATCTAGCACTGCTCTAGGCAGAACCTTTGGATGATCAATAGAATGTCGCTGAGGAAAAGACAAATGTTGCAGTTCAAAAAACGTCCTTGTGCCAGTATACCACATGGAATTGAGCTTATAGATTTTGTAATTTAGGTTCAATGGTGCGGGACAATGTAAAATGAAAACCTTGTTTTTTGCCCGTTGCGGCTATAGATAGGTAGCTGAGTTGGTGGAAATTATGAAAGGCATCAGGCTGTTTCTAGCCTTCAGGTTGTTTAATACTTAATATACATTTGAATAAATGCCAGCAGTTATTTCTTGAACAAAATTCTCACTGCTTAAAAATCAACATGGGAGTTGCAGATTTGCAAATGAATAAATAAAGGAGTCTTTAGCTTGTTCGCCTCTCCCTCATTACGGATCTTCGCCATCTAAAGCTTTGTCACAATCTCGCTATTTCTTCTCGTGAGTTCTACTGGATAGAGACTTTGTGTCGACAGCTGTCCATTCTGCCACGATGCGCCATCCACTACATGCACTGTTCCTGTGACATAACTTGCTGCAGGCGAAAACAAGTAAATCGTGGCCTCGGCAATATCCCTGGTGGTACCCAATCTTTGTAGCGGGATTTTCTTGACATACTCGTCCTGGTCCTTCACGAGCCGGTCCATACCCTCCGTGCCTGCTATTGGACCTGGTGCAATACAATTACAGCGGATTCCCAAAGGGCCCAATTCTACTGCCAAAGCATTGGATAATGCGTCCACGCCCGCTTTAGCAGCGCCAACATGCACTTGGAAAGGCACGCCGTAGTAGTGCAAGGTTGCCGATACAAAAATGACAGCACCCTTATTTTTCCGAAGTTGGTCAAAAGTCGCCTTTACCGCATTGAAAGACCCAAGCAAGTCGATGTTCACAACAGTAGCAAACGCATTTGACGACAAGTGGTTGAAATCGGCCAAAAAATTTCCTGCTGCACCTGCAATCAAGAAATCAATTCTGCCGAGCTCCAGCACAGTTTTTTCTACTGCCTTTGCGATCGAGTGCACGTCTCTTACATCTGTGTTGGGGCAACTCACGACTTTTGCCCCCAGCCGCAACTGGCGGATTTCCTCTGCCACACGATCAGTTTTCTCCTTATTTCTGCCTACAATAGCAGCATCGGCACCTAATAAAACTAGGGCCTCTGTCTGGACCCGGCATATAGTTCCTGCACCTCCAGTGACAAACACAACTTTACCTTTGAAAATATCGGCTTTCCACACGGAATCCTGTAAATACGACTGATTTAATACCATGATGATGAATTCTTTTCTTTTTCCAAGTTCCCTTTATTTTTTTTCTTGATGATTTGAATCTTCATCGCACAGACAAATTCACTGCTTTTTATCACACCGCGCACATGCAGTATGGGGTGGTTTTGCGGGGTCGAGCCGAGGATGTTAAAAAAAAAATCAATGATAAACGCTCTCAAAAAATATGCGAATCTTAATCTCAAATTCTCTTTCACTGACCGATATCATTCCTTTATTCGAGGAAAACAGGAAATGAAATTGTGCCAGCTTGTAAATGTCTTGTCTTGTCTTGTCTTGAATAAGCAGGCGTTCAATCTTCGCTTCCACACTATGTCGAACGACTTGTTTGAAGGTAGAAACTCGTTTTCATGGTCACATTCTATGGATGGATAGCCATGCTTTCTTGGATCACATCACCATCCTCGGCCCCGTTGTCCTGGCATGTGGCCGAAATCGGTTCTTGTTCAGCTATGCAGCTTCGTTTCTCTGATCCACTTTCTCCAAGATCGCTTCCTTTTCTTTTGCAAGCATCTTCTCGGTCTTGTAAATGGCCATTATGCATTCCATGGTACCCGTTCTCTACTCTTGCAATCGGAGAAGACGGCTGGATATCATGGTAGTACTCTTGGTCGGCGTCAACACTGGTCACGGTACTATCCTTCACCCTCTCCTTAAACTTTTTGGCCGCAGCCAACACATCTTTGCCGGTCGACACGTAGTTGATTTTCGTCTCCAAGAAGGATCTATAGTTTTGGGATAAATGAACAGCTAACGAGCCAAAGTTGTCTGCCGAGCTGTGCTTAATGATAATCTCAAGCAAGTCGAGACACAGCGAATTAGGTAACGAGTTTTGTGCCGTGACTGTTTGGAAAAAGGAAAAGAATGGCTCAAAGAGATTATGTTCAATCACGTAGCAGCAAAATGCATGGTCGTCGAGAAGAAGTAAGCTTTTGAAGCACCGCAACACGCCTAGTTTCAACGTAACGTTGACATTCAATGCCAACACCCTAACGATACCATCGAGGGCACGGCTTTTGATGAAAAAGGCCCGACAAATCGAGGCCTCGTGTTCGTGGCAACAAAAGGATATGAGGTCGCAGAGGTGCTGGAAAAGCACCGGGTCTTTTTGCAACTTTTGTTCTGCTTTCAGAACAGTAGAAGCATCACCACTGGCAAGATCGGAAAACGTCTGGAAAAGCAAGGGCGCCACGTGGTCGTAAAACGATTCGAAGTACTTTTTTACATAGGCCATAGAAAAATCTCCATGGGAGTCCCTCAAAGAGTTATATTCAACATCAAATACCGTCGAACAAAGAAGGCTTTTCATGGCCTCGTAGGCCTGGATTTTCACCGCAGTATTGGCATCGGCGTCATTTAAAAGCATCTGTGCCAATACTAACGGCAACGACATATCGGTCATCAAATTGAATTTGATCGCCTCTGAAGTTTCGTGTGAATGTTGTTCTTCATCAGCAGAACGTGGAGCCGTTTGTTCTGCTAGTTCGTCAACCTCTCGATTCCCATTGGGCACGAGGTTGACCAAGGCCACATCCTGGTCGATTACCGTGGTCAAAATCTCGATGCCAAGGACTCTTAACGTGCTTTCACTAGAGCTCAAGGCATATTTCACCAACCACAAGAGACCATGGCGCACCAACGCGCTGAAAAAGTCCGATGCCTGATTCGACTGGTTCCCCTTGGCCACAAGCACGTACTGATGTATTAGACGTACACCATCATGTTTCTGAGAATCTGAACTCGACAGTTCTTTTGAGTAAAGTGCAAAAAGACGCGTGAGGAAGTTATGGTTCGCCTGCGAATCGTTAAGAAACGCGAGAATTTCCATCTGATTGGAATGGATCATGCCAGCAAGCACATTAAGTGCCAGTTCCTCCAGATTCCGCGGGAGCACCACGTTTTTTAAATACTGGAGCACGAAATCCTTACGGAAAATGTCTCTTGATCCGGGCACATCCACCACCAGTTTGAGACGGGCTTCATCTGCCAAATATTCGCGGTGGCATGCCTTGTACGCGGGGAAATCACGGTCGTACTCTAAACATCCGGCAAGGCCAAGCACGCGTTGTTCCAGAGAGACAAGTTCCTCGACTATCTTGGGTTCATTATAGTAGAGCGTGACCTTAATAATGTCATTGAGGCAGTGGAGCGAGTCAAGATCATGTGCATCCTCGAGTTGCAAGAACAATGTAAATAGCTTATCGAAATAATGGGTTTCC
The DNA here is from genome assembly GCA_030573015.1 of Metschnikowia peoriensis. Lineage (NCBI taxonomy): Eukaryota > Fungi > Ascomycota > Pichiomycetes > Serinales > Metschnikowiaceae > Metschnikowia > Metschnikowia peoriensis. The sequence continues at coordinate 6,036 of JAJMCO010000265.1, read as the reverse complement.
ACAAGAAACTCCAGCATCTTGTATCGTGAGTACGTTGAGTTGCAACATTGCGTCACTACCTCAAGCATCGCCGGAAGCGAGTCTCGTGACGGCGTTTCTGGTGGGTAAGCAATTGGACCGGCAATTAATTCGGTAATTTCCTTATTCCCATCGCCCGTAGCCAGTGCCAGCGCCAGCGCTGGAAGTACATAATATAGAGAAATCAGTGGGCTGATGTTTTCCTGTTGCACCCGTACAATAAAATCGCAGAGATCGGCACATCCATCGTTTTCCTGGAACGAAAGCGCAAGATCCTTACCTGAAAGATCCGTCCATACAATAAGCGTTTCCTGTTGTCGCTGATACTGAATGCCTCCTTCTAAACACAGGCGGAGAATTATATCCTCGGCATCAAGCTCATTGCGCACGACAAAATACGGTTTTTGCGTGGCATCATCGACTTCGCCCATACAGTACCCAGTGCCATTATCGAGCCAGTCATCTCCTTGAAGCAAGTATACTTTCACCCGACGCGGTTTCTCGCTTTGAATCGGCCGTTGCGACCCGTTTTTCTCGTCTGTTTCGGGTGAATTCGGGACATCGCCTCCGGGTGAGTCCGGATACGTGTCTGCTGAAAGCAACGTGCTGATTTTCGGCTCGGAACTAGCGGCCGATACCATATTTCAGAACGTGTTTTTGAGTCGTATTGCTTCACTGATATTCGTGTGCTAACTGTTGACAATCCCTTACTCTATTATTTTACTTGTTCTCTTCTTGAATCAAACAATTTGCGTATTGGAAGCGAAAGAACACAAAAAAAATAAAGCTTGCCCGGCCCAGAATTCTTTTTATTTGGGGGCTGTTTAGGTAGAAGACCTGTTATGGTGAACTATTTTTATTTTTTATTCTTATTTTTTTTTTTTTTTTTGGCCCTGAAAGGCTGAGACTTTTACGCCATACTCGGGGCCGCGTTAGGAAATCTTTCATGACGCGTAATTTTGTTATTTTCTATTTTAGTGCCCGCAAACTTGGAGTATGAGCCAAAGTAGAGATTTGAAATTACTTTCACATTTACGCTTTTTTTTTTAAGTAGGAAAAAAATAAAAATTTTATCAGGGAAACCCCCACAATTTTTCTGGTTGGTTTCTTGCATCAATTTACATTGCGCTGTTGTTGCACGGTCCGGTCGGCAGTATGTACTGCACAAAGTCCCGCGCCGTGTCTCAGAAACTCATACGACTGTGTGTCTTGAGGCTGTCGCGTGGGGGGTGCACGCGAGGCCCCGGAGAACAACAAGGGAATCCCGATTAATTTCTAGCTTTGTATGAATTGAAGACCTGAAATAATAAATTTTTGAAATTTTTGACTGAAAAAGCTTCAATGATACTTCAGAGACTACTCTGATGGTATTCAAAACAGAAAACCATTTCATTTCAAATTTTAATTGGGGTGCTTACTGATCAGAAATTCTAAAGGCGATTAAAAAAATTTAGATTCTTTTAACACTGAGTCAAATTTTGCAATCTACATGATTTAGTTTTGTTTGCGAAGAGTGGTAAAACACCTGGAGCTAATGCCCTATAATAAGATGAATCTTTTTTTTTTTTTTTTTTTTTTTTTTTTTTTTTTTTTTTTAACACTGCTTTTTGTGTCGTGACTTTCTTTTCATAATCAAAAGTATTAATATAACTTCTATAGTCATATTCGAAAAAAGGTGGGCAAAATAGTCTGAATATTACCTGAAGCCATCTAGATTTTGGCTTATGGCTTGTGCTTCTTCCAGTGTTTTATATATATTGAGTTCACGACTTCCAAACAATTTCACATAAATACAAATCGATGCTTCTAGTGATCCTCCACCCTCTTAGTAGACTGACTATTCCTGGTGACAAAGTCTAAAGAAGAAACAGCAAATATAACCGTTCCCGAAATTACAACCCTGTAATCACTCTGAATAAAATTATTCACATCGGGAATGCTAGACGATATTTTATTATCAAAGAGAAAGAAAAAAAAAAGTACTGAGCTTTCTGAAGAAAAGTTCTATCGCATTCCATCTATGTACCCAGTGACCAGTCTTCTCTATATACAATTTCTAGCGACACACAAGTGCAGCAGAAGAAAGATTACGCAACCAGTCGGCATTATCCACATCGTGAGTATCCTCAACCTCGCCCCATTCTGCCGTCTGGAAAATCGTCTCCAAGTTACCAAACTCCACAATCTCTTCCACGGACTTGCGGAAATGTTCTGCCGATGACAGTTTATTGACCTGATACAACTCTGCCACGGCATTTGCATCGGTAGCGTTTGAACGCACCACAGTAGCACCACACAAAAACGATTTGGACGAGAGAATGGCCTTTTCCAATGCCACAAGGTCAAAAATCGGGAGCTTATCTAACCAGTGCAACACCACAGCTTGAGTAACAGCAGTTTGGCTGTTTCCTCTGAGTCCATCGGTTTCACAGTCCAAGAAATTTAAAGAAATCTTCTCATTTTCTTTGAGCAAATTGTGTTTTCTAGCATACGCCGAGAAGAAGGACTCGTACTCAGCAATTAATGGCCGGTACAACTCATGCTGGCGCTTCCGCAAGCGGCCCTCATTGTCATCTTCGGTGGTGAAAATCAAGCACGTATCAGTGTCCAAGTACCGCAACATGTTGAGCTTGATATCTTGTAAACTGCCGATTTTCGACACCAAATTCATGTCTATTTCGTCAGCATGATGCACGTGCTGCAAGTCGACAGCGCGTGACACCATCGATGTCAACGGCAAAGAGTTTGGCTTGATTTTAAGGTCGGATAAGGTGTCCCACTCATGACTGACGAGATGTGCCAACTGCAGTTTTTCTTGAGGAATCGTGAGTTTATTGCCCAACGGCGTTTTAAGTGGTTTTTCGTCAAGACAGATTTCGTATGCGCCAAGCTTTTCGTTGTGACGGGCATTGACATCGTTCCAGAACTTATGAAGTGTTTTTTCTAGCCGGTTTGTTTCTGATTTGACATTGTTAATATCGCCTCCAATTGGAGTCAGCATGTGTGCCGAGTTTCCAGTAGAATTGGTGGCATAAGTGGCTCTCATGGCCCACTGGCGGCGCAGAAATTGCGCCAATGTAAGAGGTGCACGTCTAAGAAACATGGCTTTCTTTCAATTTTTATCTTTGAAAAATAGAAATTTGATGCTGAAGTGAGGGAAATATCAAGCCCACCTGAAAATCTCTAGATGGAGAATTTGAGCACTTGCATCCTACCATTTTGCAAATCGTCGCGGCCCAGCTTCTTCTCTCGCGCACGTGACTTTTCAACTCAGTGTCGGACCTTGAATCTCGAGACACCAGGGTCAAATCTCTGTTTTCCCATAAATCTAAACATTTTATCATCCCAAACACAAAACATAGACATATTTGTTTTCACGAATCTTTTTAAATTTACAGAAGTAAAATTTAATCAACGCCACTTACTGAAAGAAAAATCCGAAAAATCATCCACCATGTCGCTAGATCCACAAGCCCTCCAGAAACTCCTTATAGAAATGGACAACCAACTTAATAAATCGCGGGCCGAGTTGACTATGTGCAACGTGCAATTGGACCGTGTAGACACAAACTTGAAAATCGTCGATACAACTAGCACTCGTTTGGGCAAACTCACGTCTCCTGGCGATTCGGTGTGGAAAGGTGTTGGTCGTGCGTTTGTCAAAAACGACGTGACTACGTACTTGGGCCAGATCGAGAAAGACAAGAAGGATTTTTTGGAGACCCAGAAACTGTTGCACACTAAGAAACATTACTTGGAAACCACGTTGGAGAACACTGTCAAGCACATGACCGACATTGTGGGCAAAAAGTAGGCTTTTATTGATAATTTCATCCCTTCTGTAGAATAAGCCTTGTCGAAGGACTGAGATTTTCTATATGTATATAAATAATATATCCACAAGGGCTTTTTTTGTTCTGAATAAACAAGTAGGGGTATATTGCCTTGTTAGACACCTTCACAATGATAGAGCCCGGGTATGATGATTGCTTTATTGGCGATTATACCATGCGAATCCTCGAGAGGCACGTCCTATATTTGTGTAAGAAAGATATGCGTGAGCCTCTGGTATTTCAGCTGACTATAATACTCAACTTTACATCCCGAATTTCCATTCTCGGGTATCCTCAATCGCTATCCTCGTCCACACCTTCATCCAAGAGACGTCTCTCAATATCTGCATCGGCTTCGTCGAGTTTACGCTTAAGCAGCATCTTCGCCGTCAAAAACACATTGAGCTGGTCTTGCACCGTTGTGAGCTGAGCACGTAAGCTGCCAAGGTCGGTGGCACGGGCCTCGCTGGGCTTATCACGGTCCTCACCCCCAGCATCGATCACGATATCTGAGATTCGCGTGGTTTCACCGTCTGTTGAATGTGGTCCGTCACCAGGTTGAAAATGCACTATTTGCGGTTCCAGTGGGGACTCGTATGTGGCGGTGGGAACTAAACTGGGCATCGTTGTTTAAACGTTTGTGCGAAGTTACAGGTGATAGAAAAAAGAATTATTTGAAATAATGTGATGCTCTTTCTTTTTTTCTTTCTGAAAGGCGATATTGTTGTTTCTTTTTTTCTTGATGGTTTGAATCCAGATCGTGATTTTGCTTATACAAAGGTGAAGGCCGGAGGTCAGATGCTGTGCGGAGATTCAGTGCGATCATCTTCATGAGAGCGCGCGGCCAGCCCCACCAGAAAATCTAGACCGAGATAAATCTCCATAAATCATTACCCACGTAAAATATAAGATTGAGAACAAAGAAATTCGAAATTGTAGATTACGCAAACCGTTCAATTGGGATACGCCGTGCTGTGTTAGAGTAGGCATTGAACTTGACCTCGATGATATCGTCGGTGGAAAAATCCAACCACGGAATATCGTAGCACGAAAATGCCATAAGGTAACCATGCAACACGCGCAAAACGGTTTCATCAGCAATGATCAAGATATCTCCACTCATACGTTCCATCTCGAGAATAAGCGGCTCGATTTTTATCGCGAGGTCGTGGTACAGCTCAGCACGCGAGAACCGATGATGGTACAGGTCCTTGAGGTACAGCGCATACTCAGACGGGTATTTCAGTTTAATTTCGTCGTCCGACATCCCTGCAACCACTCCCGGATTCCGCTGCAGAAGTTGGATCCGGTGCCGGATATTAACACCCGCGTCGCGGAACGGTTTGGTCATTTCGATTGTGCGCCGTTTTACCGAGGTCCACACAACAAATGAATCCTCGTCCACGCCGTCAGCGCCTGTGGGCGGATGTTTTTCATCGATTGATAAAGTTCTCTTCAAGGTAACCAGCCCAGAATCTGTAGTGGCCAACTTGTGCGGACTGAAATGGCGGCCTTTAGCTGCAAGATGTTTTAACACGGTACCAGCTAGATCAGCCGAGTACTGTCTACCAGCATCATCCAAAGGAGGATCCTTCAGGTAATCCCAATTGTTCTTGTAGCAGCGGGCAAAAAATACCAGGCCCAGCTTGATTCGCAGATTCATGAGGAAAAATACCACCTTGTTGATCAAGTAGCCGTAGTTGGAGTTGTTTAATTCAATGCGCTGACCGAAATTGATGAATTTGATAAATGAGAGATCAGCATCGGTGCCCAGAGCACTCATTTCACGGTAATATGGAGTCAACTGATTGATTTTTGCCAGGTAATCAGCGTACGCCGCCTCGTACTCCCAATTCTCGTAGTCTGGGGACAGCCGTGCGGCAGTCTCGATATTTTTCATCAAAATCGCCTCGTCAGTGACCGTCAGCTCGATGAAAATCGTCTGGATACCGTCCATTTTGAAACGATCAGCCAATTGTTGACGGTATTCGGGCCATGCGTTGACGGCATCATAGATAGCCACCTGACCTTTATCCTTCTCAAAGAAATTAAGAATATCGTTTAAGCAATCGTCGACAGTTTTGTTCTCGAATTGTGCTGTATTTTTATCGGTGGTGGGCGCCACAAATAACGTATAATCAAGATCCTCATCCGGATTCAGCGCCCGCCGGTAATCACACAAATG
>JAJMCO010000264.1:0-16399 GCA_030573015.1 Metschnikowia peoriensis | reverse complement strand
TTTTTTTTTTTTTTTTTTTTTTTTTTTTTTTTTTTTTTTTTGGTTTTTTTTCAATAAAAATACTAAGCCTTTTTCCTTTAATCCCTGTCTGAACGAGAATTTTAAGTATTCAAACACAATTCAAAGTAAAATGGTACAAAACCCGAAGTTTTATGGGGTTCTTGTATTTTGAAAAACCGTGAATATGAAGCACTTTCAGGAGGATCTAACTGAGACACTGATATCTCAACTTTCAAAATTAGCAGAAAAAATTCCCCCACGCCATCGCTTAAGGTTACGCATACTTAAAAAATGTGGGGATGCGGAACTCCACTTATAATGCGCAATATTTAAGCGCCCTCATTTTGTAACTCCGTTTTTCCACTTTTCGGCCGAAGAATGTTTTACTTCTTGAGAAATTCAGCGCGAAACGCACTAAGAGTACGTAGCCTTGCATGCATATTTGTCTGGTTGTCTCACTTGTCTCGGCCCTAAGTTGCATGCTCGGATCTTGTATGCCGAACGGTGTCTCGGATCGAGTCCCCCTCTTGCCTGCAGCCTCGCATAATCTGCTACACTCGCCCGGTCAGTAGGAACCTGCTGCACCTCATTTGCCCGCATAATTTGCACGGATTTGTCTCAATTCGCCCCGTCTCTCGGTGCGCCACGCACAACGACGCTTTTTTTTTTTGTAAATGTAAAACTCGCCACGCACGATGACGATACTTGGATTTCATTTTACACTCGCCACGCCCGATTCATAAGCACAATTACATCAATTTAAAGGCCACGCGGTCACACTCACAGCAATTAATTGATTTACGAGCTCGAGAACCGAGGAAGCTTGCTACAACGACCCCTTTCTTCTTAAAAGGACTTTTGTATTATCTGGCATTGACTTATGCGTCAAAAACAGCCTGTTAAAATTTTCAAATTTACTTAGGCCAGCGATGTATGTGCTCGGAGGAAAATGTGGTGTGCGTTGCCAGGCAACCACCACACTCATCCTTATTCTTTGAAGACTGGAAGTTGCGTGCATTTCTCTGGTTTTTTTTAAAAACAAAATGAACATTTACAATTGAGCCCAAATTATTCTCAATTTTTTTCTTGTTATGCATTATAAAGACTGATTAACTATTAGTAATGAAACAAGAATTCGGTTAAAACCAACCAGAACTTCTCCTACACTCCGTGATGTACGGGTGTTTTCTTTTATCAGAGTGCTAGATGTATCAAGCACGGAAGTCTCAGGATTATACAACGAAGCCTTTAGTGAACACCAAGAAAAGAAAAATTAGACCCTCCAATGAGCAAAAAAGAGCCATCAATAGATCAATATACGAAACTCAAAAATGATCTCACGCAGCTGATTTTGAAGAAAAAGGAAATCGATGCAAAACTCGCGGAGCTAGAAGAATCGATCTATGAGAAAGAGACGGATTATTTTAACGAAAGTACATACGGAAACATCGTTAAAGGGTTTGATAATTTTTCTAAAGGCTCCTCGGGAGGAAGCAATAAGCGGAAGTTGGTAATTACCGATGAGGATCATATATTCAGCATGTCCTCGGCCACTTTTGTGAAAACACTACTGAAAAAACAAGGAACGGCATCTACTGCCACGGATCTTGACGATTACGAAGATTCCGTAGAGCCTGGCACCGGTAGTGTGCTTGGAAAAGAGGCTGGTGTGGGCACCCCTTCAAGAAAGAAAAAGGTGTAGGTAAATAGATGTAATTAATGAGATATGAGCAAAGAATGAGATTTAACTAAGGTCTCCCGTCCAGTAGTTTGCGCAATATCTTTTTTTTTTTTCACTGCCGTTTTTTTCAGTTTCACCCAAAACAAAGATACTCTGGCTACGAAGATTCTCCTATGCTGTGTGTATTTAATTATATGTACAATGGTGGGTTGTTTTATCAGATATGTTCATAATCAGGGCCGGTGTTCACGCCTGGTTTTCCGGCTTTTCGTAACTGTACACCCAAGGCTGGTTAGCCGGGTAATCGGTAGGCACCTTCATATCCAAAGGAAATCTTTTCATGTGCTCGGGAGCATTAGCAGCCAGATACAATTCCGGGCTTAATTCCTTTAATTCGTCCATGGCGTTTTTTATGCTGTCGTATTGTTTTTCAAGCTGGAGCATGTGCTTATCGTTTTGCTTTCTAGTGAACACCTTCCATGCGTTGGTGATTGTTTTGTGTTTGATAAGATCCTCAGCACATAACTTCAAAAGTTTGGGCTGTTTTTTACTGGCCGAAAGAGCCGATAGTTGGTTCACGACTTTTTGCGTAGAAGGGCTCACGCCCGTTGTTTTCTTACCACGGACAAATATTCTGGATGCCTGAACAGTGCTGCTCAAGGTGGAACGGGAAAACATTATAAAAAATGGCAAATATTGGTGGTTATTTGTATATTTATTTCTTAACGATATATCGGTTGGGCTGAGCTAGATATGAAAATTTTGAGAAACACCCGTACACCAAAAACGTCATCACGTGACTCGATTTTCTTCCCCCGTTCCATGTGCGCGGCGGCCTCAGTTTGTTACCCCAGACTTAGCAATCTAGCGTCATCCCACCTGCTGCGATATAATCCTCACGTAGTTCTGGAATTCCCTAGGTCTTCTTCTTTTATCTCTTCCTTCTTTAATATATAAAAGAAACAAAAAAATCTATATTTTTTTTTTCATAGATCCCCCCCTGCACCATGAAGAAATTCTTTTCTCACGCTAAACACGACCAACAGCCTTCTGACGAACCGCCCTCATACGAACAGCTGGAAGGATACCAAAACCAGTCTGAGGAGACGCCCCAGTATTCTGGCAATTATGGGCCTGACGAGTATCCTAGTGAGAAAAAAAGTGAAAGCTGGCCAGAAGGTGGTTACGGGCCTCAGCAACTGCAACTGCAGCAGCCTAATTGGCAAGGTAACGATCCTAACAATTCTTATAATAACTACAGCAAGAACGATAATAACGATACTTACAGCAATAATTATAACAATAATACTACATCAGGCGGGTATGGCCAGGCCCAGCCCCCACCAGGCACTTACACTGTCCCGCCACAAAAAGTCAATATTGCATATGAAACAGATGGCCGAAACACACGTCCCGGGTATGCGGAATACGTGCAAATGGATAATCAGAGGGTGGCACATGGCGATTTGCCGCTTCCTCGAGATGCGTTTGGCCGGAAAGGTGCTCCATTGGCGCCCAGCAAAAAGGGTCAGGGTCTGTCTGGGGCATTTCCGGGAGCTAAAGGTCCCACTTACTATAACTCGTCTCGTGATCATTAAGGCTGCTTATCGTTAATTGGGAAGTAAGTATTTAGGTAGGTTCACATTTTTTTCATAACTTAATTTACAATTTTATGATATTCTTGGTGTTTGAATTCCTGTAAGTTTTATCATCGGCTTAATTAGCACTTAGGACAGGCAAAGACGGGAGAGCGTAAAATGAAATTGAGTCAGGAGTTTTCTTCTCTTTTTTTTATTTCCTTTTTTTTTTTTTTTCCAGTTTTTTTATTATCAAGTTCAGACTACGCCACAGGCGTTCTAGAATTCAATACATCTATTTCTTTGGCTGGCATAGCGGCAGTGCTGGTGAAACTGCTTCAATTTCGGCAAACTTGAGGTTTGTTGACTGGGCAGTTTTAACCGGGTGTGAAGCCGACGAAATTTCTGAATTTCAGCATTTTCGAGTTTCTGCAAGGAGAAACAAGAAGCAACTTTGGGGCCTGAATTCCGTCTTTTCCATCCAAACTTTCAATTAGCATAGCCTTGTTCAGATTCATGTGTTTCCGTCCATGATCTTCCAAATTTTTAGTTTCTCTTTAAGGGCCAACGACTTAATCATAATAAGAGTGTGTTTATCCTCCCCCCAAGGTGAAGTCTGACTTCTTTTTTGACTATTCCAAAACTAACTAACTCTTCATCAGAATGAAATTTTATCCTGCTTTCTTTGCAAGTTTGTTTTTGTCTTCGGTTGCAGTTGCAAATTTTACCCACTTGCACCGAGTTTTAGATTTGGGTCACAACAATTCTGGCTTCATGAGTCCGGTTCGTTACAGAATCAATTCAAAGTACCATGTGGGACTCTTTAATTTTTCCCAAACAAACACTTCATTTCCTGACGCAATCTTAAACACGAAACTTGAAAATAGAACTCGACATGTGGAAGAGCAGGTGGGGAGATTTGTTGAACACTTGAAAACGTTTATAACCGAGACTTCATTCATTGTATTGAAATTCAAGCCGGAAATTGAAGAATTGAAGCTCCAACTCCTCAAATTATATAGCAATGTTCAGTCGGAAATCCATTCTCCAGGCCTCCAGGTACAGTTTGAGTATGCAACTTACATGTTTCTGGTGATGGTGGAATCTGCAAAGACTATGGAACATTTAAAGGTGGATTTACAGGCGGGGTATCCATTACTTTACAAAGTAATTGAGTTGAATGTTAGGGTTTTGGCATTGTTAGATGCATACGGAAGACTTGATACTCACATTGATGGGTGTTTGAGCGAACTTTCTCGTCTTCATGCTAGTCTAGACTTTTGGAGCGAACGATTTCAGAACTTGATACCTGTTTCCCCAGATGTTTCTGAGGTGTTCCATAAGCATTCGAGAAGGTTGAAGGATACGTTTAAATATTTGAATAGCCAAGTACCTGGCCAGTCGTACCTCGTTCTATAGTTAAACAATGAAAACAAGGAAAGGAAAGATGAAAGGCAAATATTTCAATGACACGCCGTGTATCACAGCCTTCTTCTCATGGATCTGGTTTTGGTTTTCGTAATCTCAATAAAGGCTCTTGGTATCGTTGCTCTGATAACGATATTATCATAAAGAAGACATAGAAGTTCTCAAAGCTGACATATTGAATCAAATTCATCAAGTCGGTTTTCTTTCTTTCTTTCTTCAATATCTTGTGACGGTATTCAAATTTACAAACTGATAAAGTCCCAGATTTTGGTCTGGGAAAATGTAGAGTTTGCTATTATACAGCCAGAGACTTTTCCGGCTCATCATGGAACGGCCTTACGTGCAATTTCAATGCAATGTTACACCAATAATCTTGTCGTTTGGAACAATGGCCCCCATTCAAAAGATTTCATTAACTCATAAAAGAAAAAAACGCAAATAATTTCCTTTTTCCGTGGCCAATTGTCTCTTTGTGAAACCCCACATCTTCAATTCCCGTGCCACTATTTGTAGCATCTGTTATTATAAAAGTAAGTAGTTCTAGTTTAGGTTTTTTCATCACCTCCCAACTTCGAAACCATCATGAAAGCCCAATTTGTATTAGCAACAACAGTAGCTAGCCTCTTAGTGATAGCCACTGCTATACTTCAAGCAAACCCATCTTATCTCCCACCCATTGACAAGCAAGAAATCAAGGCAGACCATGCTGGGAAAGAAAGCCCCATTCAAACGGAAAACAACGATGTTTTTCAATACAGTAATGAGCCAAATCACGTGGGAGTTGAACTTGCCCATGCCCTGTTGGAAACGCTTTACCAAAAACTCAAACTGTTTATTGCCAAGGGAATTTTTGAATTTGATAGCTTCGAGCAGAAAATCGACGAGTTGCAACGGCAAGTCTCGGCAGCTCAAACCATGGTTGATCGGGCCGAGTTTTCCGAAACACTTTCCAGTCATCTCACCTTTGTGAAACATATGTTCCAAACCATGGCCGCTTCTCTGACAGAATTGACTACTTATTTGGTAAGTGAAGAGCCGGGACATCGCCTAGTCTACAAGATAATTGAGCTTAATGTGCGGCTCTTGGCTTTACACGATTCTTACGGAGGACTTGATACTCAGACAAAAGGCCTAGCGGGCAAGTTGTTCCGGTTTTGGCGAAACTTGATTGTTTGGGGAGACAGAGTTAAACACATGCCGAAAGTGACTTCTGGAATATATATGGTATACGGGATCTATGCATCTAAGGCAGATAAGACACTTCAGAAATTGGTGCTCCAGCTCCCTGAAGAACTTCTGAGAATAGGCTCAGGAGCATAACCTCATGATTAATAGGATATTTGCTTTAGTTCGATGAACTGAATAAGCAAGCGCACGCCAGAAATGGCAGATACTTATATATGTATATTGAATGAGATAAAATTATATTAAATTACATTTGCTGACTTCAAGCGTACTGCCAATCTTTCCTCTAGTGATGAAGATCCCGCTGCAGTTGATTCCAGCTCAAAGATATCGCTGGTAATGTAGTAGACACTCTTATCCAAGCGCATGTTTTCTTCCACATCGTACAAAATCCAGGCTTAACGATCCACGAGCGAACACTTAGAATAATCCACTTGAATGTGCTAGTAACGACTATATCGCTTTAGATCCTCTTATTTGAAACATAACCTGTTTGGCTTCGAAAAAGCAGGGGGGCTTGCTTGAGTAAAAGAAGACGGATAACAGGAAAGAAGGTTAAAGAATAAAGCGAAATCCGTGTACACGGCTAGAGCCCCATTTCTGCCTGTAATGCCCGAAGCGCCTCCTCGTCCTCGTCCTCTTCCTCGGCCAGAGCCTGGGCCGCAGCCTGTGGCTTGTTTTTACTGACTGTAGGGAAATTGGGCAACGGTTGTGTTTGATTCTGAACATGGGCCTGAGATGGCTGTTTAACCTGTGCAGCAGCGGCTTTCTCCTCCTGGTGCTCGGCCTGCAATTCTGCCAACTCCTCGTCCAATTCATCTTCGTCCACATACGCCGAACCCACTGGCCGCAGAATGGCCTCGGAAATCTCGTCGGCCAATTCGACCTGTTCACGGATATCGTCCATAGTGTTTTCGACCTTGTCGACGTCGTATTCGCCATGGATCTGCTTCATGGCCGAGGCGCCCTGTTTCATGGCCTTCATTGTTTCCAAGTTCAAATTGGCGCTTTCGATTGCCGTCAACTGTGTTTCCAACGAGTCGATCTGGTTCTCGATCTTCATCAAGTTGGCCTCGTACCCCTTTTTCCGCTTGAGCGCATTCTTGGCCATTGCCTTGTTTGTGGCAATATGTTTACGCGCCAACTGATCCTGCTCCTCGATTTGCAGCTCGAGGTGACTCCGTTTCTTGTTGAGCATTTGGATATGCTCGCGTAACTCGACAATCGCCTTTTTCGGCAACTCCTTTTTCTGCTGCTTGTTGCCGCCGAACATGTAACTCCACATCTTGAATTTTGATTATTTTATTCCTATTTTTCCCTTATTTGGTTATCTTTCTTTATTTGATCCAACTTGATCGGATTCGATATATTTAAGGCGTGCGAGAAAAGGGAGGGGGAGGCGTGACTAACCGCGGACCGAAATAATTAAAAGAAAATATACCGGCGCTTAAAGTTATAAAGTGAAGGGAGAAATTCAAGCTATCAAAAAAAAAAAAAAAATCTTTCCTTAGAAGTTTCCCTTATTTTTTTTTTCTTCTTCTTCTATGCAGAAATACGCCAATTATCCGTTTGTGTCTTGTTGTGGGGGGTTGGACAGATTGCCTCACTTTCGCCTGATAAGAGTGTGGTTTCACTCAGTTGTCCGGGGGTTTAGCGCTTGCTCGGAGTAGTATTTTTGGCCCGCGCACACGACCCCCAGCAATTCCCATACTCTCTATTTTATATAACTATATAAATAAATATGTGTGTGTACTTTTCTGCAATTTACAGGAAAATTGATTTAGCAAAAATAAAAATGGTCTTCGTTTTTCTATAGCTGTGCCATGATATGTTGAAGTGTTAATTACGCTGTTTCCTGTTGCGTAGTTCTTATTTCTAGTCCTCTTATATTCTCATAATAATTAACTTACTGTACTGCTACTGTACTGCTAGTTAATGTAGCACACTGTAACATATTGCCTTCGATAGTAGACGTCTCCGGCGCACCGCTTACGCTCTGCCTGATTTCAAATAATTGACAAATATTTGTGATGAACCAGAAGAAAAGAAAGAAAAGAACTATCTGTCTTACCTCTTCATCTCAATCTACTCCGTCACACTGAATAGAACAAAGGAAAGCAGCAAAAGAACACTTGCTCAAGGCCAATTCTCCGCGTAACAAAGCTAAATCTTCAAACACGCCGTATTGCTTCATGTAAATCTTTTATCTCTTGTTCCTCGGCTTGTCTCTCTGATCTGGCTTTTGAAACAAAAAAAGATGGCCTTAAAGATAAATCCGTTTTCAAACGCCAGTACTCATGTCACAACATCTAACTCACCACTACCCAGAGGAAGAAAAACGCAAGCAACACGCCAAAGACCTTGAGAAACAACCACCGGTTGCTGGAAATATGGGCATAGTACTTCAAAAGCTCGCGCTGTGCACCCATAATATTCATATCTATATCCTCGACATTCTGGTCGATCCGCTGGATGGTTTCACCTTGTTCCGTCACCATCGTGGCCAACTGCAGGAACAAGTTGCCCACTTCATTGATTGTAGCTTCGATCGTCTCAACTGCCGTATTCCGCAGTTGCAAATACTCGTTGCTTTGCTCTTCCATGAGCAAAAGCTGTCTGGTTTGGTCTGGAATTGAAAGTAGGTCGCCATCGTTATTATTGCCGCTGCCAAAACCGCCCGCTTGGTCCTGTGCCTCGGGCATCAAGTAGGGGTTTTCGCCCAAATTCAGAAGATTCGCAAGCGGATTGCCACCACCATTGTTCATGACTGGAGTGTGTGAATTTTGACGAAGATTCAGCGCTGCCGATAAGAAGTTTTCCTTCCGCGATTTGTTTACCAATTCGTTTTTCTGCCTGAGCTCTAACACCGACTTAAACTCGCCGCTGACGTTTTTCATCTTCGAGTTCAATAAATTCAACACGTTTTTCAGATACTGCGTGATTTGGGAATCTACTTGAATCAGCAGGTCTCCGCGAGCAAATTTCTGTAAGTTTTGTATGCTTTGCTCGATCTTGAAAATATCCTGTTTGATCACATATGTCAACTCGCCGATTTCAATAGGACGATCATCGAAAAGTGGTTTTCTTTTCGCCAAAAGCGCAAGTTTCAGCAAAAGCTCCGTCGTATGTGCTATATCCTTGGCAATCACGCTGGCCTGCTGGCTAAATTTCGATTTTTTCACCGGCCCATTGCGTTGCTGGGAATTGTTTCCCAATTTATTGATTTTATCAAAAGTCGCCACACATTGTTGGAACTCGTGGGTACGATTTTGAATGGTGGAAGACATTTTCACTCTTGTTTCAAGCGTGTTTCAAACAAGTCTTTTGGTTTTATTTTATATGTTTTATTTTCTTCAGAATAATGCGAGCGACGTGTGTTCGACCGATTCCTCTATTTCTGGGTATTCTCTGCTTTTGAGTATATATATGTTCAACAGGAGTTATTTGTGCAAAGCAAAAGACGGAATTCGGAGACTAATGTCGTTTAAACGATATCGTGTTACGTGTTGGGCATAAGCCATAGTGAAGTGCGCGAGCTCCACCCTAAAAAAAGATACCCGTTTCAGGGGGTTGTGTGCAGGCCGTGGCGGGGCACTCGTTGACCCGAAGGTACTTTTTAATATATTTTTCTATAAATTATCGTTATTTTTATTTTTATTTTTCTTCCTTATTTGAGGAAAAATTGTTATATTTGGGATTTGCGAAGTGGGTTGTACTAGATATTTAAACGAATATATTGCTAACGCGCTTCAGCCAGTGGCACAAGATTCGATTTACTTAGATAACAAACTTTCGGAAAATAAGTCAGATGTACACGATAACGATAAAGTGCATCTTCTATCTGTTAATTATTGATTATGTGTCTTTTCATACTCTACTATTCTGACAACACTTTGACTCGTGTCCAATGTCCAATGAGGACAAGTCTTATGTTGCATCTTTTCGTATACTTGTTCGGTATTATTACCGATATTTACCCATATTGATGCTGTATACACTGTAGTTACAACTTTCTGCGGCTATTAGAAAGCTAATTTGACTGTCAAGTTGTGTTTTCTCATCAATTGCCGCTTAATTTTTTTCTTCGTTTTTTGAGAGGAGTAAACCCATATTCCTGTTCGTGATTTACTTAGCAAGAGTTACGCGTGCAACATAGAGAATAGACTGTTCAACTGCTCGACTCCGCTTTTGATTACCAATGCTAGAACTTCTTCCGGAAATACATTTCAGGGAATGGGTTCAAAGAAAAGGGTATAATCTTTCGTCAATTAAAAGTCCAAGTGCCGTTCATGGCCGTATATGCCAGCCAAACTGCACTTGGGCCTTTTACGCTTGTTCCGAATGCCTTTTTCGGGTGTGAATGAGGGGGAACCGCAGCGGGGTGTTTTCTTTTTCATATAACACTTGATTTTCAAGATGCATCATCTAAGCCTGGATCTTGAAAGCACGTAAACTTGGGGATGGAAACGATAAGGTGGGAAAACCGTTGCTTTTTTCGAGCATCAAAAAAGAAAAAACTGACTTGACTCTGTCAGTTTTTTGTTTACATACTAGCATTAATTTTGTATGGTAGGTCTACGAATATTACGAGGAGACGACAGAATGAATTTTCGCTTGATAATTTCAAAAATCAACAAAGTTTTCACTCTTAAATATATCAAAAAGAGGCTTTGAAACTTGAGTTGATGTAATAAGTTCGAAAGGCAAAAGTTCTTTTTCTCCCCTCCCTTTAAAAGAGGCTGAGTTTTTTTAAAAAAAACCTTATGCAAGCTCTCTCGTGAAGCAGTTCGTAAAAGGATGCCGTGCTCTTAAATGAGCCATATTAGGAAATTGCAGCACAGAGAGATGCAAGGCGGGGAAATACCAGGACACAGCGGTGCAGTACCACTGTCCTGGCAACAAAATTGCAACCAAACACACTTTTTAGCAGCATGTGCACAATATGCAACTTTGAAAGAAGAAAAAAAAAGAAATGGAAAAAAGAATTGAAAAAAACAAAACTTCAAAATGGTCCCGGCTATTTAAGAAAGCTTTGGGAAGGCCCCGGTCTATTTTTCTTTTTTTTTTTTTTTTATTCATCCTTTTCAGAACTTTTTCAACCAACTCTTCTTGATCTTTTGATTTTCCCAATATGTATCCAATCACCTACGCTTTGCTTGCCATTCTTGGCCTCACGACTTTTGCTGCTGGCTGTTCAGCTCCCGAAAATAGGGACTCCTCTTTTGGATCATTATACAGTGCCATTTTCCTCAACAATGCTTTGGGTACGATTATTTTCTACTCCATCAATGGCTTTGTTTCCGTCGGAGTGGCTCTTACTGGCTTGCCCAGTTCCAGGGGCCCCTTCACTTATCGTATCCATAAAAGCGAACCTCATGGAGCGTGTGACGCCAGATCCACTGACTTCAATCCATTCTGCGGTGACTATAATGCACGTTCTCCAGCAGAAAAGCCAGTTGGTGATCTTTCTGGAAAACATGGCTTGATTTACGGATCCTCGGAGCTTGAAACTTACACTGACCGTTATTTGTCACTTGGCAGACAGAACAAGGCATTTATTGGCGGTATGTCGGTTGTTATTGAAGATGCAAGAGGACAAAGAGTTGCTTGTGCCACGATTGATCGGATTACATCTGCTCTTACTGGTGAAAAGGCTAAGGTGGCTGCGCCAGCTCAGAAATTGGACGTGCCAGCCGAAGTTAAGGAGTTGCTTGCTTAAGCTGGATGTTTTTCTTTTTATTTACTCTTTTGCTAAGCTGAGAAGATAATTTGTATTCTCGTTTTCGGCTGAGCCTGTTCGTTTGTTAATTTGTTAATCTTTCTGTATAGTGTACTGATCGAATATGTTTGCCTTTTCAAAAATCTTTTTACTTTTTTTCTTTTTTAGGCTGGTAGATTCATTATCCTCTCCGTATCTGGCCACTTGAATGATCAATTATTCTTTTATGATGAAGTGCTTTTTTGAGGTTTACCCAGATCTTGGCCTGAGTAAAAAGAAGAGAGATGATCTGTTTTCAAACTAATAGGACCTACAAGAAGCTGTAAATACTAAGGATGTGTGAATAAATAGAGATAAACCATTGTCATTTGATAAACAAATTATCTTGACGCGAAGATGGAAACTAGAGAAAATATGCAATCTTTACTGGTGTGAACTATGTATTTTATCTTAAACCTTGTATCGGAGAGACCCAACTGAAATATAAGAATATTTCTTAAATGATTCAATTTCTTGTTTTTTGTTTTCGTTTTGACAGATTTAAAATTTAATCAATCAAAGGAAGAGTTCAGTGTGTTGGATCTACACGGTATTCCGTTTCAAATTAACTTGTCACCAGGTGTGTCAGGACTCACACTCGCATATTCCTTAAATAACACTGTTTTACCCATTTTTTTTCGTCATGTTTTCATCGGTGAGTTGGGATTTTATTCAAATTTTTAGCGAAGAGAAATTATGACCAAAGTCTAAGAGCACTTGAAAAATGTAAGATTTTGAAAATATTGGGTTGATTCTCTAAAATGATAAATAATTCTTGCTAACTCATAAAATTAACAATTATAAGCACCAGCTGTAGAAAATCCATTACCTCGAAAAAAATCATAATTTCTCAGTATCTATATTATTTGAAATTTTAATTAATGAAAACACCCTTTTAAATTCTAAAAACCCTAGATCTCTTGCCCAATTTTCGAAAGAAATGGCTTTGAGCATCGACTGCGGTGGTCACTGGTTGCACACCCCTCACACTCAGAGCAAAATGTGTCAACGCCACTTCTAGAAATGCAGCACATGCCAAAAAGTTTATTTTCTTCTTTAAACTAAACGAAGTTGGAAATAATTACAAAAAAAGAAAGAGAAAATTATGAAACAGCTTCACAAGCCTTGTTGAACTTAATCAATCATGGATATAATGAGGCCCCCCCTCACACACGAAGAGTGATCACGGTCTATCAGCAAGCCGCACAGCAGTCCCAAAACAGAAAAATAATAACACTTCGCGGTCGTGCGCATACCGCTTCCTGAATGTGAGATCCGCACCGAAAACAAACAAGCCTAGCGCAGTCTTCACGCTCGGATTTCCCTTTGAATCTGCTGATATCTCCCTTCATTTATCCTCTCAAAACACAACTATGAGAGAAATCGTATGTGGCCATTTTCCTTGTTTATTGATGAAATCAGAGTGATCTGATTACTATGCCATGGCGCGGTTTCCTTTAGGTGATTCTTTTCTTTTTTTCTTTTGAACTCAAGACTTTTTCCCATGGCCTCTTACCATTTCAAGACGCGAACAAAACACGCTCCCACACGATGAAATAGCAGCACATATTTTTACACAATTCCAGTCAGAATTTGGTATTTCTCGATATAATAGAAAGCGTGGGATATATGCTTGAAGTCAGCAAGTTTTTTTATCATCAAAATGCAACCATCTGTCTAATTCAAGACGGTTTCATGTGCTTGCTCAGATCAGAAAAGTACCACCAAAAAAAAAATGTGACCAAACACACCATCAGGCCAAAGACCATCAATCACGTTCTCATTCATACTTTGTCTTTGATACATCCATACGTTGATGAAAACTTCAATTCATGGAATCGTTCAATTCCAATCCGAGAAAAGAAAAAGAAAAAAGGAAACCCGAGTACCCGCCGCCTCCTGATTAACACGTGACATACCAGACCACGTGTTGATCTTAGGCTCAAAGAACTAGTATACTAACATTTATAGATTCATTTGTCCACCGGTCAATGTGGTAACCAAATTGTATGTAATGATTTACGAAGCTGGGGCTTCTGTCTTCCTGCTCAATTTTTTCATTTTTCATCTTTCATTTTTTTTTTTTTTCATTTTGTTCTTCTGATTTATCTTGGAAGCAATTGAGAGTAAAGAAGAACTATTAAAGTTTATCATTGTCGTCCCAATACTAACAAATTAGGGTGCTGCTTTCTGGGAAACTATCTGTGGAGAACATGGCTTGGATAACAACGGTAACTACCATGGAGACGACGGTATTCAAAAGGCCAAGTTGGACGTTTATTTCAACGAGGCATCCTCCGGTAAATACGTGCCTCGTGCTGTTCTTGTAGACTTGGAGCCAGGTACGATTGATTCGGTCAAAACATCGCGGATTGGAAACTTGTTTAGACCTGACAACTATATTTTCGGGCAATCTTCGGCAGGTAATGTGTGGGCCAAAGGTCACTACACTGAAGGTGCCGAGTTGGTCGATTCTGTAATGGACGTTGTTAGAAGAGAGGCCGAAGGATGCGACTCTTTGCAAGGTTTCCAAATCACTCATTCTTTGGGTGGTGGTACCGGTTCCGGTATGGGAACATTGTTGCTTTCACGTATCAGAGAAGAATTCCCCGACAGAATGATGGCGACTTTTTCCGTTGTGCCTTCGCCCAAGGTTTCTGACACGGTGATTGAACCATATAACGCCACTTTGTCGGTACACCAATTGGTGGAAAACTCCGACGAGACCTTCTGTATCGATAATGAAGCTTTGTACAACATTTGCCAGAAGACCTTGAAGTTGCCACAACCAAACTACGAGCACTTGAACAACTTGGTTTCGTCCGTTATGTCGGGTGTCACCACCTCGTTGCGTTACCCTGGCCAATTGAACTCCGACTTGAGAAAGTTGGCTGTCAACTTGGTGCCGTTCCCCAGATTACATTTCTTCATGGTTGGTTACGCTCCATTGACTTCCATTGGCTCCAAGTCATTCAGATCGTTGACCGTGCCTGAATTGACCCAGCAAATGTTCGATGCCAAGAACATGATGGCCGCCTCAGACCCAAGAAATGGTCGTTACTTGACCGTGGCCGCTTTCTTTAGAGGTAACGTTTCAATGAAGGAGGTCGACGACGAGATGCACAAGGTGCAAACCAGAAACGCTGACTACTTTGTCGAGTGGATCCCTAATAACGTGCAGACTGCCGTCTGTTCTGTCCCACCTAGAGACTTGGATATGTCTGCCACTTTCATCGGTAACTCGACCTCGATCCAAGAATTGTTCAAGAGAGTCGGCGACCAATTCAGCGCCATGTTCAGAAGAAAGGCTTTCTTGCATTGGTACACTTCCGAAGGTATGGACGAGATGGAGTTCACTGAGGCCGAGTCTAACATGAATGACTTGGTCAGCGAGTACCAGCAGTACCAGGAGGCGAGCGTCGAGGAGGACGAAGATTTGGATTATGGTGCCGAGGAGGCTCCTTTGGCCGACAACTTGGAGTAAGCGGGTTGTGTGCTTCTTCATCAATGAATAAAATATAATACCCCTGTTTTGTGTGAAGTTACTTTCTTTTCTTTTACTAGGCCCGGTTCTCTTATAAGGTTTTCTCTTCTTTTCTACATGCCTAATTGACCAGCCCCAAGGGACGCATAGGTCCGCCTTTTGTTTACATTCGTATATGTATATTCAGCAGAATAAATATTGCCGATAAGCTCTGAAGAGCGGCTCCCAGGTTGTCCGATCTTAAAAGATTGAGGGCCATCCCTTAATCCAGACTAATGCACATTCTCTCTCGTTATTTTTGATTCTTTTATTGTATATTTTGGAGAATCCAAAATGAAAAAACGAAAAAATTGTCTAGTTTCCTCTCAAGAAGTTCTTCACGAAATCGTTCTTGTCCACAACTCCGTAAACCTCTTGGTCCTCAAAGTATCTCAACACGTGACACTGTTGTTTCCAGAAATTGATCAATTCTTGGAACTCCATTTGGCCCTTGGCATAGAGAATGTTTGTAACATCCAAGCTGTTGACAAATCTTTGTCTCTCGAACTCTTGTCTGATTTTGGTTTTGACGTTCGACACCGGCATGTCCAATTCATACAAATTGGCAAACTCCTTTGAGTTTCTGATGTACTTGCGGTACAAATGAAGCACCCGTCTTCTCATGTCGGCATGTGTAAGCGACCTGCGTGTGGTCTCAGCAAACTCAGTAGCGAGGGTCATTATGAATGTTTTTTTTGTGTTGTGTTGTTTTGTTTTGTTGTGTGTGTGTGTGTTTAATAATGAAAACGAATGGAGCCTCGCTTTTGCTAATTGAGGGTATTTGGTTGGTCAAAAAAAAAAAAGCTGCACGTGCGCGAACCATAAACATACTAGCGAATAATGCATGCGCGCACTTTCACAAGAAGCTGGCCCAGTGGCTCCAAGAGTTTAATAAAGCGACAAAGCTCAAAACATTTATCCCACATTTGAGCGGTTTTAAGCATCGCCACAATCTCCAAAATGATATGTTGCTCGGTATTTCCAAGCAAGTAAGTATTTTCGCCGGAATTGCCCTCGGGGGTATCGCCACGATCGTGCTCTTTTTTGAAATTGAGGTAGATGTTTAAGTAATTGTAGCAGAGTTCCACATTTTGCGAACCAATCAACTTGTTCATAAACTCAATTGGCGTAAGATTCAAGATACGGAAAAACTTATCCCAGAAATGCACTTCGATTTTCCGCAAGAAATTCACGTAGATCGTGTCTGCAGCTCGGTTTACGTTCACAAGCTCGCACACTTTATCGAA
>JAJMCO010000263.1:0-16519 GCA_030573015.1 Metschnikowia peoriensis | reverse complement strand
TTTTTTTTTTTTTTTTTTCAGTGGAAAACTCTCGAGATTAGATAAGACGAGGCCAGTGGAAATTGGACACTTTTCTGTGTGTGCGGTAGAAAGTTCGGCTTGTCTGGCTGATTTGGTGTTGTAGGTATTCAACAAGATAAAAAAACGATAAGGAAAACAAGCAAGATTGTTGGTATTTATTTTTTTTTTTCAAAGTTGGTGGAAAAAGAAATGGTACGTGGGCCCGTGTTTCTTTTTCCTTTTCTTTTTTTTTTTTCGTCTCTCGTGGAAATTACCGGTTGAGTCTTATCCTCCTTTGAGCAACTCCACCACCACGGGCTCTAACAAAACTTAATTGGGTGTGCAGATAACGCCCCGGGAAAACGCGCGCTCACCGTGTTTTGTGGGGCCCGGATTTGCACGCTCTTGGAAAATGGTCGGAACGGGAAAATTCGCCCCGTAGCTTAAAAAAATTATTATAATCTAGTAAATTTACACGCCTCATTAGAATTCCCTGCCAGAAATTGGAGTGTGATTTTCAAACACCGGAGACTGTTTGGAAATCAAAACAAACCCAGCTCTCTGTAAAACTAATGTCCTCTGATGATCTGCGTTGATATCTTTTAATCATTAGTTTTCTTAATTTTACTGTATCTAGTTATAAACCTGGCGTAATTCGCGTGTTTTTCGAGTGTACTTTTTTTTCTCGTCTGCTTATCTGAAAGACACTCCATAGAGAAAATATAAATGAGTCATACTCAAGGTAAAGCAATAATCCCCAGATACAAGAACAGAGAGGGGAAAAAAAAAATTCAATTTCCTTAGATATATTCTCGTACTTTTTACTTGCCTGGCTCCAGAATTTATAACACATGCACTTTATCGATTATACCTAATACCTAAACCCGGTTTCAGAAAAAAGTCCCATAGTGTAAGTTCGAGGCCCGCACAGTGGCTCGCAGCCATGTTTCACATGGATGTAATTTAAAGCAAAATAAAAACTCCCAACAGAATGTGCGGCTCACTTAAGTGCGGCTAGTGCGCAGAACATTTCGCCTAGTATAACTAAATTATCTGCGGAAGATGCATGAGGCGAGTGAACTTGCCATTTTTAATTGGAGAAAATAAAGATGTTGTTTTGTCAATATAAGCTGAGGGATCAAAATTTCTTGAAAATTTAAACAAATGTTTATCATCTTGTCTCATTCTAACGGGATGATTGCGAGGCTCATTTGTGAGAAAGAGGCTGATCTGCAATGAAAAATAAAACTAATGATTAAAAAGCATGAAGAATGAGTATTTTCAAACAGAAAGAGCCCAAAAGAAGTGAGGAAGTAAAGGGTTAAACCCCAAAATTGTCTTGATATTCATCGCAAATACTACGTTATTGTCTTACGTTTGTCTTACATTCAAAGAATTGGAAAATGCACTGGTCCTTGCTTCGCTCAAAATCGTGAAAACATATCCTAGGGAGAGGAAGAGAAAGGGTAATATTCTACAAAATAACCTTCTTAATTCTTCAATAATGACTGTGGAATTGTACATTCAGATCTGTATATATGTATCGTACTGGTTATTGGGAAACACTAGACGAGGAAAATACTCATGCTTAGCAAAAGGAGTGCGATTTGCTTACAAAGATGGGAAGTTTTGCTCCTTCTTAACAACCTTGGAGTTTGGGCCGTTGGACTTCTTGCCCTTGTAACCAGGCTTTCTGTCGCTGAACTTAGGGGTCTCGTCGGCAAACACGGCGCTGAAGTCCAAGAACTTCTTCTCCTTCTGGGCCTTTTGCTTGTTCTTCTTGGTGGAAGATGGCTCGACGTAGCTGGCCTGCTCCTTCTCGATCTTCTCGGCGGCAGTCCACTTGGCCTCGGCACCCTCGTTGGCCTTTCTCACAACCTTGGCACTACCCAAGGCCTCCTTCTTGACTTGCAACTCAGCCAAGTACTCTTGCAAGGACTTGGCGGCTGGGCCAGCTGGGTTCTCCTCAGCCTCGGCGGCAAGCTCGGCAGCGGCGTCAGCCTCAGCACGAGACTCGTCCTCCAACTCCTTCTTGTCGTCACCCCAAGCTTGCTTGACCTGCTTCTTGGAGTCGGTCTTGTTGCTTCTGGAGTGGCGGTCAAATGGCTTCTTGGAGTGCTTGGATGGCGTGGCAGATGGGCCTGGAGTGCTCTTGTTGTTGGCCTTGTTCTTCAAAGCACCCTCGTTTCCGGTAGGAGCCTTCTTGTTCTTCTTGGCCTTAGCTGGGTCAGCAGAAGGAGGAGGAACATCGGCCTTCTTGGACGAGGTGGTGGCCTTAACGATTTCCTTAGGCAAAGGAGCGGGGATGGTGTCGTCTTCGACGTCGTTACCCAACAAAGCGAACAAATTCTGCATGATATTAGTATATGGTTGAGGCTAATTTGAAGAATGAACAATTGAGGTGGGGGGACAAAAAAAAAAGTATAGTTTGCTTCAAGTGAAAAAGCTTGAAGGCGGGGATTCAATTCTTTTGATGTTTCAAGATGATTTCTGTGTTTCGTGGAATCGATGAAATAGTTAATCTGTGCTTGCAAGATTCTCAATAAACGGAAACTCACAAACGTCGAGGAATTTGGGTTGCTTCTTCTGGCTAGAATTTGGAATCCTGTGACTCGAGAAAACTGCTCCATTCGAAATCATAAACATTCATTGTCAATTCCAATTATTGGTCATGAGAAAGAAAAGAAAAGAAAAAAATTGTGTGCCATCGTATCTCCAATACATCTTTTTTTTAGGATTTGTGGATCTCCTTCATTTATCCCCGCAAACCTTCAAACTTGAATGGACGAATTTTCACTGGCTCGCTGAAAGTGTTTTGAATTTTTATACAGCGACAAAACCACCCCACCTGCATTTCACTCCACTATCTTTTAACATACCTTGTTTTCGAAAGACATTTTGTCTGATCGGTATAGTCTATGGAGAAAAAGAGGGGAATATGTCCAAAAAAATTTTCAACTTTTTTTGCGTAGTCTGAGCGGTTTCCTCACCGACAACCCTAGTGTGACATTTTTCTGGTGTACGGATGCGCGCTCAAAGCGACAAGTTCCCGTCTGTTGTCGGAATGCAAGATCAAAGTTTGGCGAGGAGAAATTTATTTTTTTTAATTTAGTGCCCAATTATAGCCTTTGATGGAACTACTTGAATATACCCATAGACGGAAAACAAAAATAGAGTTACTGGGGATTTTTTTCTTTTCTTTTTTTTTTAAAAAAATACTCTCTTTTCTACTTAAAAGGGTTTTTGTTTTAAATAATTTACATGAATAATGATATTTTTTGGGGTTTCTCCATGAGCTTATTGTTGAAGGTTGCTCACGCATTTTCCCGGCCAGTGCTCACGTGCAGCGACAAGGCCAACAAAACTATGGCTGAAATGGCTGCAACGCTTCCTCGCGAATTAGTTGGTTACATCATTTTGCAGACATTATGAATCTTTCACGAACACGTCTGCAATTCTAGCCATAAACAGCTGTAACGCTTTACGCAAATCCAAGCCCACGTTGCGGTCAAAAACATTGATGGTGAGCTTGTACAATTTGGGAGAATACTTGGCAAAATCGCCATCGTCCATTTCAACAAATCCGTCGTAGATTTCCGTAATGACTGGTCTCCAAGTTGCAATGCTTTTTTGTTGGTTCGCTTCATCAAGCTCGCAAAATGTCTGTACAATGGAGTAACTTAATGGCACAACATATTCCATTATCGTTTGTTTGCTGTTAATATTCGTAGCCTTCTTTTCATCGCAGTACAACCTGAACATCACATTTAAAAACACCGCGGCCGACATACTTTCCTGCTTCAACAAGTTTGGAAGTCTTTCAAGCACTCCTGCGTTCCATAAACGAGCTCTTAAATCGTAGTCATCGTTGAATTTTTTGGCAAACGTGAAACTTCTGTAAAGAAACTGGGATATCTTGATCAAGTGTTCATCTGGAATGGCTTCGTAGAATTCCTCGTTCACAGCAAGCTCCAGTACTGACTCGATCATCAACAATTGCAAAACGCATTTAATCACAATGAATGATTTGTCTGCCGTCGAATTTTTGGCTTCTTTGCTGCCCGAACCGTTTAAGTCTTCGATATCTAAGGATTCGATATCTGAGTTTTCATCGGTTTGTTTCAATGGATCCAAAATAAACAACTCCTTCGCTGTTGTGAGATCAAACAATTGGTCAAACGTGTCAATAATTACAATCCAATGATCCTTGTCGAACTTGCGGCAGTTCCGCACCAAAAAGTCCTCGAAACACGATTTACCTGTTCTTGCAATTGTGTCATTCTCCTGACAAATACAGCTGACCAACAAACTAAGTAAGTTTTCTAATCTCGGGGTGAGGGCATCGAAGTAATGAGAAAAGAGCGAAATCATGCCATTTAGCGCTTGAATGAAGGTCGTAGACACCCAGAATGACATCTTGTCGTTCTCAGCAATTCCACTACCATAGTAGGCAGCATCATCGTCGTATTTCAAGCCCCAAGGACTTGCTATAACCCCAAAGATTGGTGACAAAAGCTTTTGGTAAATTAAGTCCCAGAAGTCAGCTTCAAAATGATCACCATATTTGAGAAGAATGTCAAAGAAGTGAGTCAATGTACGAGAACGTACTTCAAGCTCCTCTCCTGTCATGATAATATCATAAAACCCATAGAGCAATGGAAACCACAACTTCATAAGGTTTTCGTATTTGCCACTTGTTGAATCTCTTGCAGCTGAAAATGAATCCTTACCATCAAGCTCGATTGATGCATTTGCCACACGAACTATCAACCTGGACAAGACTTCCAAAGACAAGAGACCAATCTTTTGCAACTGTTCGTTTTTCGCGAATTCGGTGAAACATGTCACGAGATCTGAGAAACAATCTTGTTTGATCACCTCCTCACTAAAATCCTTGTTGATTGTGAAAGCCAATTTGTATGCTTTAGTGACAAGAAGATCTTTCTTATCTTGCGCTCCAACAGTTAAAACCTCAAAGATTGTTTTCCAGCCTGATTTGATGTGACTTGCTTTTGCCAACACCATATTGTTGATGCACTCAATAACCATATCCTTGACTTCAACAGATTTATTGTGGACGATAATATATTGGAACGGCTTCAAGAACTCCTTCTGGAATTTAAAGTGAGCTAACTCCTCAATGTCCATAAAGCGCATAGAAAGTTGTCTTAACGAATCTAAAGCAAAGAAGTCGACTGCAAGGTTAGGATTACATCCCACTTTGTTGAAAACCTCACCCAAGATTACCCATAATTGAGACCATTCCAAACGAATTCTACTCATGTTATAGTAGCAAATATCAACAACTTTTTGCAAGGAAAACATTCTTGGGTTCGAGGATTGGCCAGAGGAATCGATTTCCTCGGTGGCAACCTGACTTAAAGCTTCCACAAAGCATTTGATAGCTTCACCAGATAGTTCAGAACTGTTGGTAAAAACTTTATCAATAGCAACGCTCAAATCTGTTCTGGAAAGTAATTGCGCTGAGTCTTCAGAAAGCTGTTGGTTGTGGTATTTAATCGATGCCGACTGAGATGCAGAAGTTTCTCTGGTGAACAGACTGAAAAATCCCGAAGCTTGCGACGCATTACTCTCAAAAGAGTTTCTATTCACAAGTTTGACAGATGAAACGTCGGGGATAGAGTCTCTGTCAATACCCTGAGCGATTAACTGGAGTCTTTCAAGCTGAGAAATCGAAGTCAAAATGTCTGTCCATGAGTTTTGTAGGTCATTACCCTCGCTCACAGCGATCTCCAACATAATGTACATTGCATCCACGTTCTTTGATTTAATATCTTCAATGTTGTTCAAGTTTTGAAACTGGACCAACGCACCGATGAATGACTTTTTAGAGTATTGCAAATCAAACATACAGGAAATCTTGATGGAAAGCTTGATTCCCTCCAAACATACTTTGGTCACACTTGGCTCATCGTATTCCTTGAAAGGACCGGTTAAACCTGCCAAAATCGACATCCAAACTGTGTCGAAAATCGACCGGACATGCTGTACATTAGAGGCAGCGTGATAAATAAGGCTCGAGGAGTCTTCAGACCGCAACTTTTTGCCGAGGCTCTTGACAAGCTTTTCTGTTTTAGAAGACATCTCCTTCGAAGCATGAATATACGCTTCACGGTTCAAGTCTCTTGTTCCAAAAAAGCCAGACTGGCCAGAAGTAGCTTGAGTTTGGTCGCCGGCTAACATTGCAGCATGATGTTCCGATTGTAACTTGATCTCATTGTTTTGAATTTCAGTGAACACTTGTTCGAGGAACTCTCTGGGAAGATCTTTGCCATCATCAATTCCCGAATTATTCATGATAAAGTTGTCCACCGTCATTCTATTCTTCACTTGCCTGGAATGTTGATCTGTGTTGAGCATCACTGTGGAGTAAGCCAAAACATAAGCTGCATCAGCATTGGAAAACACCTTAGGGTTTCCAAGCACATATCTTTCAGCAAATTTCAACATGAAACGATCAATCTTTTGACCTTCACCGGGCAATCTGAACAGCTGCAAAAACGTTCTTAAAGAGTCGACAAAAGACCCGTCTTGAAAGTTCATTTGGTCAACGAATGCATGCATGATGGCAATATTTTTTTCACTTCCCTCTCCCAAATAGTCACCCAAAGCTGCCTTGTCTAAGGTTTCTGTATTCAATAAAAATAAAGCAATATCTTCAGGAGCATCTGACTTGATGAAACCACGCTCGAGAAAGTAAGCAACACCCTTCTTAGGCTTTTGGCTAAATTGCTTTGCACCTTCAACAAGAGCTCTTTTCCTTTGCTTTTGAGTTTCAAACTGCTCTGGGTCATCGGTCTCAGTTTCAGTGACAGATAACTGTTGGCCCACAAAAGATGGATTCCGGGAATTGGCTTTGCTGGCAAAAGGTGATCCTGGTGTCGCCAACTTGGGGAAAGAGTTGTTTAACTTTTGGGTCGACACTAATCCCTTCTGAGCCCATGAATAAAGGGATCTTAAGAAAGCAACTGAACAGCTCAACGACGTGATCTTCAATGAATACTCCAAAGGGAATAAATTGTAAACATCTGGTTCCTGTGGTTTGGACGACATTGTTGCCGTGGTCAAGTTATCGATTTTGCTGACATCATAAAGAGAAATACCAACCCTTCTCTTTTCTTGGAAAGCAGCTTTTTGAGTCAAAGTCACCTCAACTCTCGACAACGCAAGTCTAGTCAAGTAATCAATGATTGCCTCGCATATGTTTGGTTGAGAACTGTCGCAATCATAGTTGAGGTAGAATTCAATGATACACCTAGAATCATTGCAAAGACGTTCAATCACTGAAAGCAAGTATCTTTTTTGATGAGGAGTGGAAGTCTTCATCTCGGCCACTGGGAAGTATATTTGCTCCCATAACACAGGAATCTCCATCTTGAAGTCCGCCCTTAAGTTTGAGATCAAAAGCCAGAATGTCTCGAGTGTCAACTCAAAAACAGGAGCCAATGGTGAGGCAGCATTTCTAATGAGGGCCTGGCAAAGGTAACTTCTCACTGCATCAATCAAGCGTGTTTGATCATCCGAGTTGGAGGAAAGAATTACCACATCCTTACTCAAAAAGATGTCGATGTTATTTCTGAGAATAGAGTGGATAATGTGCAAGGAAAGAAGTTTCGATCTTACGGAATGAGACCTCATATCGACATTGTCGGTCTCCAAGTCCTTGATCGAAAGCTTGCACATGGCTCTAAAAATCAAGAACGCGTCTTTCACCACAATATCCTCGTCTTTCTCAGACGCCCGGTTGGCCTCATTGACTCTATCATGATCTGCCGAATCTCCGCTAAGATTTTGCAACTTTTCAAGTGTCATTTTTTCGGCTCCATTATGAGCTTCCATGCTATCATGAACAGTGCTTGTCTTTAAATTGACCTCTGAACTGGAACGGGAAGCACGTGATCTGGCGTTTGAACTACTTTCACTGACTCTTTGGAAGATCGTGGCAATGACTTGTGTTAAAGTGCCCTGTGCAACGGCCTGGTTGCGAGGAGTCAAGGAGAAAATAAACACGTTGTAAATCTGGCGCACGGCTTTCAAAAGCGAAGCACCATGAGTGGGCATAAGAACAATGCTATGAATTAGAGCACGCACAACCTGCAACTCTAGTTCCGGGTCTGTTCCCTCGCCTTCAAAACACGAAGAAATGACATCTACTGAAGCGTCTGTCAAGCGAGTACGGTCTTCCTCGTCGTCAAACAGCGCATAGTCAAAAAGCTTAGCGAATAAGTCCACTGCCTTGGATTTCAACTCATTGTTTGAGGTCTCACATGCTAATTTCAACGATTCAAAGAGCAAATGTGGGTCTCTGGAGGCCGAGTTATCGAGCGAGTCAATTGCCTTTTGCGTGGCCGTCTTCAAACCGGTGTTTTTCTGTGCTTCTTTGCTCAGCAAAATCGCCTCAAAAGTTTTCTTGAAAATGGCAGTGTTGTCGACCTTAGCGTTTGCCAGTTTCCGAGGAACAGCAGAGCTTGATCTTCTGCTTCTAGTTGGATTTGGCAGCTCCTGTGCAAGAACCTCCAATTCTTGCGCTGGTGGCTTACTTTCTTTTGGAGGAACCTCGGGTTTGTCGTCATCTTTCTTCACCGCTGTGTGATCACCATTGCTTTTAGCAGATTCTTCAGGTGCTTCAGAATTGGCAATTGGGCTCACTGCAGTTTCTGATTTCACCTCGGATTTCTCCTCTAAAGTCTCCTCTGAATTCTCGTTCTTAGATTCAGGTTCTTCTTTTTCAGTTTCATTATCGAGCTCAATTTCCGCCGTTTCAGCGTCGTTTGCTTCTTCGTGAACATCCTCTTCAATTCCATGTTCCTTTCCACCATTTCCAGAATCCGACTCAGCCTGTTCTAGACTTCCATTTGCGGAATTCAAATCAACTTGTGGGTGCTCGCGATTTTCGCCTCCTAAATCTTCCACAAGTTCATTTTTATGGCTCTCGTGATCCTGTTTCGTAGTTCCAGCGCTAGAGTTTTCATTGGGAGTGATATTTTCCTCACTAGCTCGCGTTTCACTCATTTTCTCCTCTTTTTTCGTTCGTTTTTTGGTGGGTCAAAATTCACTTAAATTCAGGTGCAGATTCCCCAGTAAGAAAAGAATAAAACGAACAGAATAAAACAATCCCGTATGATACCTCAGATGATGGGATTCTATTTTCAATATACAACCGTGTTTAGCTTGTAGGTTGATTGGCAAAATGCCTGACGTATGTTCGATTGAATGATTGTTTTTTTTTTTCTTTTGCTATCACCTTTCTTTGTCTGAGGGCCCACACAACTGCCCGTGTTATCAACGAAATTTGGCGCAGGACATGTGATCTTAGGTCACGTGTACAATAAGTAAGATTACTTTTACGGAGTGGCGTCACCATATGATCTTTGAAAGTGTAAGAGATAAGAAAAAAAAAACATACTTGCTTTCAGAACTCTTTCGTAACTGAAGAAAGGAAAAAAAAAGTTTTGTATGACCAGGATTTCACTATTCAGCACATTCTTTTTTTTTTTTTTTTTGTTAGAACGTAAACTCTCACTAGCACACGTCCGCACCTCGCATTTCACTCAGCCTCGGACCCAGGCCGGAACTTCCGATCTAACGTTTAATTTATATCTCGAATTGAAAGTCTTGAATGGAGAATTTATAAGATCGATTATTTATTCATTTCTGTCATTCACTATTAGTTTCTATATTTAAGGTTCTGGTATCTTTTTCAATTTTGTATTGGGGATATTGTCTCTCATGTTTTGTTCATTTTTTTGCTGATTTCTTAAGAAGGTCACCCTGATCTTACAATAAATCATTCATTTTTCGAAAACAACTAGGGAAGTTTTGGATTAACCCCGATCAGCTAAATTAGTTAGCTATCAAGTCTGTAAAGCTAGATTTAAATTATTTGTTGCAAATTCGTGATCTTCATTTTCATGCCTTTTTCTACGGCATTTCCTCTTGGTTGAGAAGATATATATTTTGAGCCAACAATCTGAATTAACATAAATGTGTTTTCCTTTCTTTTTTTTTTTTTTCATACTTCTGAGTTTTCAAAAGATCCAGAAATTAATCACATACGTGTGCAGAAACCATCAGTCAAATGAGACCCCTAATTTTTTTACTCACACATCGGAACACCTCTGGAAAATACTATAGTAGGATCCAAAGCACGTTAGGGAAGAAAGCTGTGAAACTTGGAGGATAACTTTTCAGATAAATTTCGCTTCGCAGATGACCATATTAGATTAAATCTATTAAGATTCAAATTTACAACTTTAATTTTAACAATTCTCAAACATATATTAAGTCTAATAAATCTTACGTGAACTAATTTGCAGTTCAGTAATCAGATTACTCGAACTCGCTCAAAGCAACAGCAGTGGCTTGGAAGTCATCGTGGGAGATAGAAACATTGACCTTCTTGACGCCAGCTTTAGAGGCAGCCTCGGCAGCAGATCCGCTCAAAACGACAGTAGGAGCTCCATTGGCATCACGAACAATCTCAATCTCCTTCAATGGAGCACCAGCACCCTGTGATTTGACACCCAAAGCCTTGAACACGGCTTCTTTGGCAGACCAAGTACCGGTAAAGGAGGCTGGTGGGAAGGCGGACTTGGAGGCGTACTCAACTTCGCCAGCAGTGAAGTTTCTCTCAATGAAAGTCTCATTTTCCAAGTTCAAAGCAGAAATGACCTCAACGTCCACACCAACACCCTTGGAACTCTTGTTCAAGCCAGCCAAAGCTTTAGAAGTGGCGTCAGCTACAGAAGAAACGTAGCTCTTGTCGGACTGAACACCCTTTTTGTTGAAAACCAAGCCAGTCTTGCTCTCCTCAACACGTGCCAATGGGTCCAAGTACACAGGTTGCTCCAATTCATCGGCGTAAGGAGGCTTGTCCTTAGCCACAAACATGGTGTTTCTGGTAATGGCATTGTGCATGTATCTGTAAGCCTTCTTGTTTCTAGAAGTGACTCTAGCAGCATAGTCCTCGTAAGTGTTCTTGTCCAAGCAAGCGTACAAGTAGTCGGCATGAACAACAATGGCCTGAGCACCCTTTTGACCGAAACCGAAAGAAGTGACAGAAACAGCCTTGATTCCATCAGTTTGGATGGATCTAGATGGGTACAAAACGTGCTCGAAGTCCTCCATGATTTTGTCAACATTGTCGGCGTTTCTGTTTCCAGGAACGATACCACTGTTCAAGATTTGAATAGCACCATTCAACATCCATGCACCGGCAGCACCCTTTGGATGACCAGTCAAGTACTTTTGGAAAACACCGAAAACTGGGTTACCCTCAGATCTACCCAAATGTTTCATCATAGCATTGATGGTGGCAGACTCGTTCTTGTCATTGGCCTTAGTCGAGGTACCGTGGAAAGAAGCAACTCCCAAGTCATCAATGGTCAAACCGTAAGTGGCCAAAGCGCCTCTCAAAGGAGCAATTCTTGGGTCACTCTTGTAGAAGTTGTTACCCCATTGTCTCTTGGCTTCTGCGACTTGCTTAGAGGCTTCTCTGTGGATCTCCTCGGTTCTCTCGCGCAAGAAGTCGCTGATAGAGAATTCAGAACCATACTCCTCCTTGGCAAGCTCAGCCTCCTCGGACAAGTAATCAATCTCGGATTCCTCCCAAGCAGTAACTTGCTCCAATCTCTTCTTCAACTGTCTGGCTCTGTACTTGATGTTCAACATGGAAGATGGGTACTTCAAGTCACCGTGGTGCTCACGAGCAGTGGTCAAAATACCCTTACCTGGAGCTGGAACAGATCTACCAATCTTATCAGTAGCGGTGGCAGTCATAGCCAAGACAGCGTAAATTGGAACACCCATCTTGATAGCCAAGTCGGCGGTCATGATGATTTGAATACCAGAACCTTGAGCTTCCATGAAACCGTTTCTTGTGGTGGTAGTAGGTCTGGACATCTCCGATGGAGTTCTGCCGTGAGCAAACTCGTCAAGAGCATTCGAGGTGGCGTTCATGTTGGCGAACTCGTAAGAACCCTCCTCCTGGAAGTCATCGTAACCACCAACAATACAGATCTTGGCCTTGTTTTGGAGAATGGTCTCGATACCAGTATCAACAGACTCGACAGCCGTGGCACAGGCACCAACTGGGGTCTTGATTGGACCAGAAGAAGACAACAACAACATATTAACCCAAGCGGACATAGTGTTGATGAAAGACTCTTGCAAAATATCGTTTTGCACTGGCTTGTCAGAGTATCTGTCCTTGAACATACCTCTCAAAGCAGAAACACCACCCATACCGGAACCGGAACAGTTACCAACCTCAGAAACGTGGACATACTTGTAAAACTCGTAAGGGTCAGTAATACCGGCAGACAACAAAGCCTCGACAGTGGAGACCAACACAAACAAAGTAATTGGGTCGACCTGGGAAATGGTGTCCTCTGGGATACCGTAAGTCTTGGCATTCCAACCAGTTGGGATTTGGCCAGCAACCAATCTGTCAAATCTCAAGGCCTTAGGAATAAGCAAAGTGGCACCCTTCAAAACCTTAACAGTGTACTCACCAGAATCCTCAATCTCGAAAATCTCGACCTTGTCACCGTGTTGATGCTTGTACTGCTCAGCGGTCTCCTTAGAAGCCTCAAATGGCTCCAAGTCGTGTTGAATGACAACTTCTTGAATCATTTGCTTCTTGTTAGGATCGTAGCCATCAAACAACTCAGGCTCAATGAGACGAATACCAGAGTGGTCCAAAATCTCCTCCTCGTACTTAGACTTGATGTCCTTGTCTTCAACTGGCTGTTGAGTCTTAGCGTCAACCCAACCAACGTAAGTCTTGCCCTTAATCTTACCATTGAAGTATTTAATCAAGCCCATGATCCAGGCCATCTCAATACAACCCTCCAAGGAGAATTCACCCTTCGCCTCCATCTCCCATCTAGTTCTAGCGTTACCCCATGGACCAACTTCAGCAAAACCAGTGACAACAATGACGGAACTCAAGTCCAACATGCCCTCCAAGTCTGGAGAAACCAGCTTCACTTCTTCGTAAGGTTTCATACCAGGGAAGTCGAAAGTCATGTTAGCTCTTGGCTGAACAATAGCCTTAGCATAGTTAGAGTCAACAGCATCACCGTTAACGACCTTTTGCTCGATGCTCGACTCGATAGAGACAGCTCTTCTAATATCGGAGCTCTCAACCAAGTCGGTTCTCAACTTAGTGGTGAACTCCTTCAAGTTGTCAATGAATTGCAAGCCACCGTTCAAGTCAGCCATAACAGGCTCCTCTTGGCACAAGTTGACAATGGCTGGAGTCAACAAACCCAAAATGTTGAAAGCCATCTCCTTCTGGGAGAAAGTTCTGACACCAACCTTCTCGATACCCTCAGCAATGATGTTGTTTCCGCTCATCAAACCAGTACCTCTGGTCCAACCAATAATGGCACCACAAACAGTCAACTTAGTGCCCCAGTCCTCAGAGTACCATCTGTTGAACAAAGTCTCCAAAGAGATCTTGGATTCAGAGTACAAACCGTCGAAACCAAAGGTTCCGTGGTTAGGAGAAAGTGGTAAAATAACTTGAGCTGGTCTGGTGTCGGTCACCTTCTTGGCCTTGACGGCACCCAACAATCTCAACAAGTTGGTCAACATGATTCTGTGAGCCAACTCAGACTTGGAGTCAATGTTGTCCAAGCCGTTACCGTTCTCTGGAATAGCAGCGAAGGGGATGATGGCATCCAAGTCCCAGCCCAAACCGTCCTTAGGGTCATAGATATAGTCAATCAATGCCTCAACATCCTGCTTGGAACCCTGGTTAAATGGAACGACAATCAAGCTGGAGCCAGTGGCACCATATCTGGAGTACATGGTCTGGTAGTATTCGGTAACCTTCTTGGAGAAACGAGAAGTTGTAACAATAACCTTGGCACCACCAGAAATCAAGCCTTGCAAAATCTCCGCACCAATAGAGCCGGCACCAGCACCAGTAACCAAGACATACTTGTCCTTGAAAGTCAAACCGTTAACAGCACCACTCTCCAAACCGTCCAAGTACACGGAGGACAACTTCTGGTCATACTCCCAACCATGGCGAGTCTTCTTTTGAAGGTTCAAGAATGGGATCGTTTGAGGAGGAATCGAGGAAGAGACTGGTTGCAAGATAGAGGTCTTGTCTGGCAAAGATGCAATCTCATCGTCAGAAGAAGTAACTTCATCCTCTTCAGTTGGAGTGTTAGCACCAGTCTCAGCTTGCAAAGCGTCCTTAGTAGCCTGGTCGGTAGCAATCTCCTTGTTGTTTTCCATGAAGTTAACCAACTGGCTGTACAATTGATCGAGCTCGAGCTTGGTGTTCTTAGAGACAGAGGATTGCTTAGAGATGGCCTTGTAAACTCTGGCCAAGTCTTCCTGGATCGTTGGTTGAACTTGCTTGGTCATTTCACCACCTTGGGCCATTTCGTAGACGTATTGCTCGAATTTTCTAACCGACTCCTTGTTGGCCTCCTCGTAAACAATCTTACCCTTAGCATCCACGGTAGTCTTAGGTCCGGTAATTCTGGACACATCCTTGTAGACAGGGTCGACATCCAAGACCTGCTTACAGTTGTCGATCAACTGCTGACCCAATTTTTGAGCCAATTGGTAGGTCTCGCCCTTGTAACCTGGAGTGTGATCAATGTGGTACTGCATGAACTTAATCAAGGAAGGAGAGGCTCTGTTCATAATTTGGATACATTGATTGATGGTCTCACGGTCGATAGAGTCCAACTTTCCAAAGATGATATCGAAGTACATCGACAACACATCTTGACGAGCCCAGTTCCAGTAAGAGTCGTAAGTTCTGGCCTTCAATGTGGAGAAGATAGGCTTAATACCCTTGGCGTAGAACTCACCGTGCTCAGCCTCCCACAAGTCAAGTTCCTTTTGCAAAACAGCGGTGGCCTCCTTCTCCTTGATGAAGGACTTGGCACCCTTGTTCAAGTCGACCTGCAAGTAACGAGCCAAGGTCTCAAGTTGTTGCTTAGCCAAGTTCTTGTTTTCGGCAGTCAAAGCGTCCAAGGCAGCACTGTCAATGACAGCACCACCAGCACCGCCGGCACCAGCGCCGGCAGCAGAAGCCAGAGCCAAAGAGATTCCAGCAGTGGAGGCGTACTTTTGGGCAACAGTGTCCAAGAACTCCTTGGCCTCACCTTCAGAACCCAATCTGGCTGCAGGCTCGTTGACCAAAGCCATGAGCAAAACAGAATCCTGTCTTCCAGGACCCAAGCCAAACTTGGACTCCAAGTACTTTCTGGCAACAGTGATGGAGAAACCACCAGGCATCTTGGAGGACATCAATCTGCCGACTAAAGATGTGGAGGTCTTACCCAATTGACCGTTGAAAGAGTCCTGGAAAGACTCAGCCAATTCCTCCAAAGGTGTGTCCTCGGGCTTGTCTGGGGTCGAGCCGAACTCCTTACCCAAGTCACCCAAAATCTCATTTTGCACTGTAGACTTACCGTTAACCAAGTCCTTGATGGCCTTGGTCATAGGAATGGAGTCCAATGGTTTCTTCAACTTCTGGGCCACCAAAACGTGAAGCACCAACGAAGCCTTGACTGGCTCATCAGAGACGGCGGCAGCAGGGGCAGCAGAAGCGGCTGGAGCTGGAGCAGCGGCAACTGGGGCAGCGGCAACTGGGGCAGCAGCTGGAGTTGGAGCGGCAGCGGCTGGAGCAGCCTCCTTAGCAGAAGAAGCGGCAGCGGCAGCCTCCAATTCAGCGGCATCTGGTGTGTAGTAGATTTCCTTGGCGTCCTTGGCGTAACACAAGACTTGACGCTGCAAGGACAAAGCCGCATCGTAAGATTCATACTTTGCCTTGATTGTTCTCAGGGCCATACCGGCCAAAGTTGGCGAAGGACCAATCTCCACAACTCTTTCGGTGTTGTGCTCCTTCAAAAAAACGTCCTGGGTCTCGATCCATCTGACGGGAGAGGCGAATTGGTAGGCCAACAACTCCGTCAACAAAGTGTGCGAGAGTTCTTGCTCGATTTCAGGTCTCATGGCGGCTAATTAAGGGGGTAATGTTTTGAGATAACCGTAAACGAAAACGAAAACGAGGGCGTTAAAGGGGGGTTGATTCTTTATTCTTTCCTTCTTCTAAGACTGTCGTGATAAAAATGTGCCGTGGTACTCCGAAATGTAGTGGAATGCTCAGGACAAACAATTAATCAACAAAAATAAATAAAAGAATTAGCTGAAAGCGTTTAGAATTGCCTAGAGAAGAAAGAGGGAGAAAATTGCTTTAAGCAGGAGCGGCGTCTTTTCTATATATTTTGGGCCACGACGCGGCAGCTTGGGGCGGCCGCCTGCATGTAGTGTTTCCAAAAAGTGAAAAAGGTTGGAATTGGGTGCAAATGTTGGGGACGGGCCACTTGACGCCCATGCAGGCCAAATCGCATCTCGAGCTGGTGCCATCCTTTTTCTGATTTTTTGTTTTTTGGTTTTTGTTTTTTGGTTAACGCGCCCTTTTGGTTAAGTTGGGCTTTGGGAAACGCGGATCTTTAATTTTGAA